>JAOBRD020323957.1:0-19457 GCA_027575215.2 Hydrozoanthus sils | reverse complement strand
ATTTACACACGATACTGCTTTTTACAGCTCCGACTGCAAGTTTGGCTTTAAAGGTTACAGTACGAACGAGTTGCAGGGAATCGGATGCTGTTGTGCATGGTTCTTTCGCTTAAGAATAAATACGCCTTTGTCTAACGGCTTTATGATCCTCGATGATGTCAAGATAAGAAGACAGAATGATTCTTACACTAGGTAGTTTTTTAGAGTCAAAGTTCTCAGGAATAAAGTCTCAAGAAGCAATTCAAGCTCTGCCTTACACTTCAATTCTTATTTTTGGGGGCAAGCTCCTATTTTCGACTCCCGTAGATCTATAACTCGATATTTAAGTACACGTTTCTTTTGTTTCAGTGTTTAGCATTGTGTTTTGTAACGAATCTAAAAAAAAGGTTCAAGCTGAAGTTAGTTGAATTTACACACGATACTGCTTTTTACAGCTCCGACTGCAAGTTTGGCTTTAAAGGTTACAGTACGAACGAGTTGCAGGAAATCGGATGCTGTTGTGCATGGTTCTTTCGCTTAAGAATTAATACGCCTTTGTCTAACGGCTTTATGATCCTCGATGATGTCAAGATAAGAAGACAGAATGATTCTTACACAGTAAAAAGTGACCAAAACGCCACTGATTCTACTACAATATTTGAACCGCCTCCACAATACAGCGAGAAAGCTAGTCAGTGAGACGCGCAATCGACGGAAATATACCAGTTTAAAGTTATTAATTTTTTTTATCACATTTCAGTTGAAAGCAGACATTCTCTAACAATTGTCTTTGTGAGCTTTGTAAGGAAACGTTTAATAGACAAATAACAGAAGAAGAAACAAGAAAAAGTCTATGCTCTTACCTTAAGAGGTTATCGCAAGTTTAGTCACATAAAATGCTTCCGTCAGTACTTCGTTATTTTGAAGAAGGCTCGCTGAACATATGTTTTTAAAAAAATTTAAAATTAAAATTAACAAAAAAACAAAAATTGATAAAATGAAACAAAACTAAAACATACAGATCTAGATAAAATTGCGTTGCGGAGCTGGCGCCATTGGCAATATTTCTATTTTTTTTGAAGATGAAAGCTGGAAATTATAAACGTATTTCAACTGACTACTGGAGTAACACCACTCAGTCGCTATGAAGCAAAGAATTCTTTGCTCATGAATTACCAGTATTCCCATTTTTGAAGTTTTTTGTTAATTCAATATACACTTATACATTCATGAATGTTTTACAATTCATAGCCTGCAGGCGCGTTTTGACCGCATTAAAAACATCGTTAATGCTTTCAGTGCGATCACTCATTCACTGAATTGGCATTTTCCTTTCGAACGTCTGTGATGGGTGAGCAACAAAGCTCAGTGAAGCGCCGAGTAGGCTAAGATTGTTTTCTGAATACAAACACACTGGATATAATAAACAAGTTGCCGTTTGAAACTTTTGTTTCTAGTGAGAACTCACTTATTTCCACAAAAGTTGTCCGGTTAATCATATATGGTTGCCTGACTGTACCTACAGTGCGCGTGTATAGAGTCATGCAGTTTCGGGTTACGAGGCTGTGCATGCTCAAATCATGTCATGAAATAGTTGAAATGCCTAGCGGACATTGTTTTTAACCAAAAGCTAAGTTAACAGCAAATGAGAGTGTTCGCCATTGTAGTAGTACTGATTTTGATATTTGATATGTGTTGCTGTTGTCAGAAATAGCTGCAGACTGCTTGCTCGTTCGTGAGGACGCAGATGAAAGAGCTGGATTTGTGTATTCGTAAAACTAACGTAGTAACAAGTACTTCAAAACTTCTCCGAGAACCAAGCAGCCTGTAGGCTTACAAACAAACTTCACTCGTTTTAAGTGACTTTAGTTCAGTAAAGAGTTTTTAGTTAAAGTATTAGAGTAAGTGATGTGTTGTATCTACTTCTCCTTTACAGAACTCACATTTAATTTACGGGAACCCAGTTTTTTCTCAAAAAGGAAATTAGTTTGCATAAACTGGAAAATTGTTAAACGCAAGATTCGTGACTGTTTACTAGATTTGGTCAAAAAAAGGTTTAATAGCCAGCTGAGGTTGGGGGGGGGGTTTATCACTCGTCCACAAAAAAAGTATTATTCTAAATAAGGAGAGAAGAAGAAATTTTGTTATTGACGCAGGGAAAACATTGTTATCTTTACAAAAAAGACGATAAGTGTCGGGTTTTTTTATTACTGCTTTATGCAAAGCCTTTCTTGTTACTGTTGTAGATTACTTGGACTCTTGACAAAAAATGAAATTTTTGCACGACTTCTGAGATCTTAAACTGTGTATTGTCTATTGATACGCCGGTACAAACATTTGGAAAAGTTTGCAAAAGTTTCTAGTTATGTACCCAGTGAAAAGATTCAGTACTCCTAACTTGAAAAAGTAAGAACTCAATATGTTTTTACCGGCAGTTAACTTGTTGTAATTAACGCATTTTTTTTAAATGTATATTTTACTTTTAGAAACAATATTTGCTTATTTTATTTTTAGTTATTAAAATATGCCTCGACAATTTTTTTGCTTAACCGGAAGCGCAAAAACTGTTCACGTGATATTCACGCGCGGGGATGACGTCAGCAAAGGTTACTATGGTTTCATTTGCGGATTTCTAGTTGAGAAGAAGGGCAAGAAAAAAACGAAGGTCAACTCGACCACACTTTAAAATGAAATCTGTAAACTTGTTGTTTATGCAACTGTTATTGGCATTATTCGTCTTGAAAAATGTAGAAGGAATGCCTCGACGTAAGTATTCTTTGATTCCTGTGTATATCTTATTAAGTTACATATTTGAAATTAGCTAAAGATGTCCGGGTTTCGAAGCGAACAGTTTGAGTATACGTATATAACTACAAAACTCTGCAATTGTTGGTTTTGACTATGTCAGATACTTCTCTACTTGAACAACAAAAAGCAAATCCAACTGATGAAAAACACCAAAGTGAAAAAAGTGATTTAGTGGCTCAGAACAAATGTAAACTTTATTCTTGATAGGTTTCTGTGATCAATTTTCTCCCAAAAACCTTTCATCACGTCCATTTATAATTATAAAGCTTTTTTTTCTTCGTCAAAAAGCACATAAGTTTATTTACTGACTATTTAACAGTTCCAAATCATTTTGCTGGAGTTGCGAGATTAGTGAAACAAGCTAACGAGAAGCTGTTTTAATAGCTTTAAGATTGTTATTCGCCAACAAGAAAATTCAAAGTCTACAGAACTTTTTACAATGACCGAGACGTAACTGTGATACTTTAAATTTACTATTGAGTTATATATGTCAAATAATAGAAAGATTGCAAGGTTTTCAAATCAATTAATAGTCAGTGTGAAATATTGTACCAGTTCTGTTGCAGCTGCAAGCATTAAGCGAGACGTTATTTAGTCATGCACGAAAGGCACAGCTTTCACTGAAAATCTTAGAAACAAGAAAAACGGTATTGTTTAGTAAACATGCTGACTCCCATTTTTTTATCCTCTTTCTTTTAAAACACCATGTTACAACTCCAAAACTGATTTTCTAATATTTCAAGTTCTCAGCTCTTTTTTGGTTAACATACTATAATCTACAAGTTTGTGTATTTTTAAAAAAAGTAGTTT
The DNA here is from genome assembly GCA_027575215.2 of Hydrozoanthus sils. NCBI lineage: Eukaryota > Metazoa > Cnidaria > Anthozoa > Zoantharia > Hydrozoanthidae > Hydrozoanthus > Hydrozoanthus sils. The sequence continues at coordinate 15,860 of JAOBRD020323957.1, read as the reverse complement.
TGTTATCACGTCACGTGTATTGAAGTTGGCAACGGAATTAAAAAGAGTCGTTTTGCTTTTGAAATATGTTATTTCGTACTTGAAAGACAAATCTGACTTCCTTGATTTGTAGTTTAATGATCCAGGATTCAAATGCTTACAGTGATATTTATCAGCCACGCTAGCTTGTAGGTGTAAAACAGAAAACTGGTCACGCTTTTGCTAGGACTTTGCAGTTAGTCACTGTAGCCACAAAGTTACCTTTTAGCCGAGTGATTTGCCACTAGTGAGTTTACAGCAAAAGGTTCTACTTACCAAGCGGCTTCGTTATGCCAAGACTGGCAAGAGCTAGATAAACTGACTAAATTTTGAAGAATCAATCAACTCGCTTTCAACACTAAGAAATTTTGAAAATTTTTGTAGCAAATGTTTAGAACTTACAAAGTTTTCAATTGCTTTTAGCTACAGAAATGGAACTGCTGTTCACACACGGCAAAATGAATCGCAGCGGAGCACTCTGAGATTAACAGCGGCGGAACCGGGGGTATATTTTTTGGCTAACAATAGCAAACTTTTGAATAGTAATTCAGATTTCTTAACAAATTACAACAATTTCTACTGCGCCCCCCTTCTTTTCTTCCGCCGCCCATGGAGATCAAATGACCTAACAAAGTCACTCAGTCGAAGTAATGAAGATAGTTCTTTGCTCATATTCAGTGCTAGAGACTGCTGTACTCCTTCGAAGACGGTTGCCGAATTACTATTGTTAAAGTATAGGTTGAAAACTTTGAGAGGAGAGGAGGGGGGTTGGTAGTATTAAAAATGCACAAACGGGTTTGACATTTGCTTTTACATGCCGCAAGCAATCTCCATATTTTGGTGGCAGTGTTCTGAAGCCTCAATTTCATATCAATGCATATTGCGACCACGCTGACAAGAAAGCCATATATTGCAAAAAAATATAAGCCATATAAAGCAAAAATATAAAAAGAATAAAAAGAAATCCTGTAGTTTTGGTGAAATGATTGAGAAAGAATGATAAATGTAAAAAAACAGTTGACGATCGAAGAACAAGCTGTAAGCTTTTTGAAGAATGCACGAACAGCCATTTTGCATGTGTGAGAGTAGATATTCATAAGTGCAATGAAGAGAAGGGAAAAACTGCAAATGGAAGGGAATATGTCGAACATACTTCATTAATAACAAAATTTGTTGTTACTGTTTGTAAAATATGTATTTTCTTACAAAAAACTACTCACGAGGCAGCTTTAATTGGCACTGACCAGTTGAGAAGCTCCGGAATACTATAAAAGAAACACTATTAATAGCCCAAGCCACGTCTGGTCATCAATTTTTATCTGAACTCTGAATGATTTTTCAGCGTCTGATGAAAAACTACACGAACACCTCCACATACAGAGTGTTAAACTGAAACCGCTGAAAGAAAAGAGCACGGGCACTAATGACCATGAGCATCACAGGCCGCACTCAACCAAACATTCCGAGAAACCAGATGAGGTAATTCTGTATTTGTGTTTATAAAGTTGATTTACAAACGACCAACGCTTTTGAAAAAAAAGGTTTAAAATCCAATGACAAATACACACACTTTATAGTGGTTTAAAATGTAGCCGAATTAGTGGTGTTCGTGTTTTATAAAATTTAAATTTCAGTTTGTAGTCCTAATTTGCAAAAAAACAGTTTTTATGTATTCTACATTAGAATTTATTATAATTTGTTTTTGTAATGAAAGACAGCCGAACAAGGGTTGGTATTAACAAAAAGCGATACATACGTTCAAGACCAATTCAAAGGGTCTTTTTTAATTTTTTTCTTCTACTCAGTTTTATTGGTTGGCTCGTCGACGGAAGGTTTTGTGTGTTTCTTTGCATTAAAAATAGAATCTAAGACATCTATATCTTAAGATAAAATTACATTATCAATGATAGAGCCTTAGAGGGTTCAATTATGAGGAACAAATTGAGTTTTTTTCACGTCTTTCTTTCTTTCTTGAGATGGCGGCAAAAAATTGTATCACGCAGTCACTGAAACTGTCTTGGTCAAAGAAACAGCCAAACACAATCGTGCACGGCTAAGTAAAATGCGGCCTATGTATAGCTACGATGTGTGTGACCTGTGCTAAATGCAACGTAATAAAAAGATCTCAAAAGTTTTCGACATCAATCTTAACCATCGAGTTTTTCCTACTTGTTGCCTGGTGGTTGGAGTAACTTTAGTTCATTCTGTTGGCTGCAGAACTTTGAAGAACGCTCAAAAAGCGCGGGTTCTATAAAACACCGCTAGAAGCTTACCTTCTTGACAGTGGTATTCTGATCCTACTTATTTATCCCCAGTGCCTAAGCTGAGAGTATATAAACACAACTTCCACTTAAAACTTTGCGGCTTACCTTTAAAGCGTCGGAGACACTTATATTAGGATTCTGGCGGCTGTTCATTATACATCTATCTATCATACAGTCTCTGAGTTTCTTCTTTTTACACTCCAACAGCAAACCAAAGCAATGTATATCAGTTCCAATTCTAAAAGGAAATAGACCCTATTCATAAGTGACGTCAACTTTAATATTCTTTTGTCTTCATTCAATTTAGCCCTACTAGCCTCGTTCTTGAGTTAAACTTTTACAAGAATTAGTATGTTACCAAAAAAGGCTAGTAGGGCTATTTTGAAAGGAGACAAAATAATGCAAGAATCGCCGCCATTGATTTTGTGAATTAGGTCTATAACCATTTAGAGTGCTGTTTTAATATGCAAGCTCTGGGGTAAGATTGGTTGCGTGGTTACTGAACAAAAAACATATAACAAATTTGCACTTAAAGATTTGGGTCGTATTATTTCGTTCTTGGTTCTGCCATTAGTTTCTGAGAAACTTTCAAAGATCCAGTTTTGGGAAAGAAGTAAGATAATTCACTATACTAGCTCTTAAGTAACGAAAGTAAGCTTGTCCATTTTGGACGTTTGGTGATCATGCTGTTTTTAATGAAAGCAAAAGCTGTTCTTAATGAATCCATTAGTACTATTAGGAACAGTGTAATTACCAAATGCCCAAAACGGGCAGGTTTACTAAAAAGCTATCTTTATTCTGTTAGCTATTTAGTTTAGTTAGTAACCCATTTGGGTTATGTGCATGATATTGCACTATTCCTAATGGTGCCAAACTCGCAATGGAATCATTAGGAACAGTTTTTGGTTCCATTAGAAACAGCATGGTATCAAATCCCCCTAAAGAGCAAGCTTACTACTTTTATTCTCCTAGTTGTTTTGTAAACTTACCAATTTGGGTTATGTGATATTACACTGTTTTTAATGGATTCATAACACAGCACTTATTTGTGTTACTTGAGTTATTCCAACCTTAAGACAAGACAATTAAGACACACTATCTATGTTAGAAATCTATTGTTATTACTATGATTATTATAATTATGATTCACTAGAATTATTTATTTAGAATACTTTGATTAAGAGTAGCTTGATTTTGATACCCTATTCTAAACTAGCAAGCGGAAGACTGGTAACTTTATTTAATACTGGTAACTTTATTTATGCACGGTTAAAAACATCAGGACTTAAAAATCTACTTCAGAATATAACATAATTATCAATAAACTACATTCTATAATAATACTTAATAATAATTAATTCTTGCATATTAATCATAAAAGACAATCACTGCCATATTAGATTAGAATGTGTAAGAACACTACAGAATTCATTGTATTATTTTGACTGTATTCTGATGTTTTATTTCTACAGGAACAACATTTCAGCCCATTTTGAAATGTTGCAACCTCTACTAAACAATTTTAGAATGTTGCAAATATTTATAACTGTTCCAGACAAAAATTTCCGTGATTTATACATCCTGTTCTAGATCAGAGCAGGGACCGCACGTGCTTCTAGTAAAGCTAGTCTCAAAAAGAGAGCAAAAACTAAGCTCCATTGTTATTTATGAAATTGCAAACAAAGATCACATGTTACGTAAGAAAGAAATACATTGTATGAAGCTGTAACACAAGGAGCGTTGTTGATTTACTACAGAAATGTTTATAAAATCAACGCGTGAAAGTGACCGAACGCTGAGAGTTTTATTTTGTGACACATTTATTTCTAGGTCGGCGGTTTGCAGCATGTCGATGACGAGGACATGCGCATTATCCATCATCGCCATACCACACACAAATCTGATCTTCACTTTAAAAATTGGAAGGAAAACCAACAAAGTGATACTCACACTGACATCCACATTGACATTCATCATCAAATAGACAATAGCGATGAGATGTATTCTGGGAACGGAGTGGATGTTGATCACGAAGTTAACAGAGGTAAAATATTGATGATGATGGTTCTGACGTTGACAACAGTTTTTATAATATATCAACATCATCATACAAACGAATTGTCTGGTACCGTTAAGCAGAAACTTAAATGCAAGTGCGTTCAAGAAAATCTGGTGGTATTTTAAGTAAAAAACTTCTAAACTTATCAAATTCAATTTTCAAGTTGTTACTGTTTAAATGTTAAAATGTTTTTTGTTTTATTTTTAGAAAAAAGCAGCGTATCCGATCTCAAGAACGAGCACAGGGACAGCGATCTTTTACATTCACATCATCATCAGAAACACGTTGACGAGGAACACTGGGACACGGTTAGAGCTACAATACAATAAATCTTTGTTCAACACAACTGTAGTTAGAGCTAGTAGCTTGTGGGTGTATCAACCACAAATGTAATAACCGTCAAGAATGTAACACTAACCAAAAATGTAATAAAACTTAACCACAAATGTGATAAAACCATTACTATAAACTGTTGCGCTTTTCCTAAGTTTTCAAGAGTTTTGCCCAAGACGAAAAGTCTCCTCTCGAACCTTCCTTTTCAAAATTTCTAGTCTTTGGTCACTTGTCTCTTGCTTTCCGTCAGGTCACAAATTATTACGTAGTACGATTCCTTGTTTATGAACTTTACATTATTTCTTCATTTCTACCTCAAACGTCAACCTTTGGTTTTTGATTGTTTCCGTTTACAGAACAGCCGATCCAGTGAAGAAAGCAAATTTCACCAACATACAATAGAAACTAGCAACCATGAACACTCGGGTGAAGGGGATGACAACGATCACGTGGACGATGAAGATGTTCATGTGCGCCACCGCGTGAATCACGATCATGGCGAAGGGGCATCTGGTCACAGTGGTGATGGGGAGAATTCCGGTGAGGGGGATGATGATGAGGATCTTAACATACATCGCCATGGAAGCACAGAATCGGGTAGTAGTGGTAATCAAGGTAATAAATCATTCTTTTTGGCCTTAGTTCTGATACCAATTCTTATCTATATTCAAAGTCGAACTCAAACTCGGTTTTTCTTAACAGCTCCCAACGAATTGCACCAGGAAAAACAAAAAAGGAAGGAAAGAGACAATATGCACCTCCACAGACACAAATCAAAAGAATCGAAACAGCACTCGGGCCACAGTCGTCGAGATGAAGAAGCGTTGCTTTTAGCTTACTCCCACCTCCTTGATGAGCAACACGTAAAGGAACACCACTCAAAAACTCGGGACGAAGCCACTCAGAGACAACTTACACACAAGATGCGTGTCACAGTTCACCATCATAACACTGAAAGTAAAGATCATTTTGTGACGCAACACAAGGGAAGAAAACGGAAAGAGCCTGCTCCAGCCATTATTGATGAAATGCAAGGAAAGTCTCCAAAACGTAATTTTACTCTTCTATGCTATAAATGAACACCCATTTAACTATTCTTATTTCGGTTCTTAGTTGTTCTGTTTAAGATAGGATGATGTATTTTGAACTTCCTTCTTCCATTCCTTCCTCCATCATTCCTTCTTTCCTTCCTTCCTTCCTTTCTCCCTCCCTCCTTTCTCTCTCTCTCTCTCTCTCTCTCTCTCTCTCTCTCTCTCTCTCTCTCTTTGTTTGTTTGTTTCTGTCTGTCTTTCACCAGCAAAGTATTAGTTGTCCTTATAGAAAACAATACCGTAGTTGAATAGAATTGACGATAGAGATGTTTTCTTTTCAGCCGCGAAAAATAATGGAAAGACAGCCCGGTATCTTAATTCAACGGACAGAGGTATATACATCGAGGAAACTAAAACAAAACCTAAGCAATACGAGGTGGAGATTCGTGAAGCTAGTGAAGAGGATGTCATTGACGTTGACAATACACGTGAGGAACCCTATGGAGCGTCAAATAAAGAATGGTCAAGACTTGATCAAGTTGCTAAAGTATCTGATAACAAAAGACTACATGGTGGGCACCAGACACGAAAACTTCTTTCTCTGTTGGAGGAGGAATCTACAGAGAGTAGGGATGTTATTGCAACTCTATCTCAAAAATCGTCAGACAAGGATGTTGAGGCTAAAGAAGGATCGAACCATAAGGATTTTAATCAAATGTTTCAAACTAAAGGTAAGCAGCTATATAGGTACGGCACTTGAATTGTAACCAAAAGTAGCTTACTACCTTGTTACATAAACAATCGCAGCGCAGATTTGTGCACTTTTAGGCACGGTCAATCGATTTGTTGAGTTAATCACAGCTGTTTTGTCAGCGCCTTAATACATACCACACAACAGACGAACATCTGAACTCCCAGCTGCAACGATTCAAATGGATTAACCATGTTAGTCAAACCTTATTGACCATTCTTATGATGATTGACAACGTTTTACTATTGTAAGATTCATTTTTGCGGGGGAGTTTTTAAGCAAATCCAAGGGCAGCAAATATGGTGCAAACGCGTGCCATCAAATACCATTATATCGTGTTTTTAATCAAATAAAGTTTGATGAAAAACTTTAACCAGGCCAAACTTTATCCAAAACAATCAAACATGGTGATAAGATCAATTAAACCTGTTGCGTCCAACAGTGGTGATTAAAATTTTATTGCTTGATCAACACGCTTTCTTAGGTGATATGTGTTTTTTACTTTAATTGATATTTACTTTGCTTGGGTTGCTTTAAAATACTTCTGCGTCTCTCAGAAGCACTTACATACAAGACCCAACTTCTATTTGAGCTAAATAGCTACTATTGCACAGAAGATGCGCTTGAGAAAGATGGCCAACCGTCACCTAGATAGTTCAAATAACAGGGTGCGAGTCTGCTCGCGTTAGACTTCTATCGCAAAAAATTCGATTTTCTGGGATTTTATTTTGAAACCATCCAACAGGATTATCCAGGGAGTTTAGATAATTTGAATACTTGGAAGTATATAAAGTTAGCCCGACGGAGTGTTCGATTGATATTGGTGCTGTTTTTATCCTAATTACCGGTTAACAAAGGTATCTTTTCAAGCTTAAGTTTGTTTTTTCAGCTGCGTGATTTCCAGAATGTTAGTTTCCAAAGATCGTCTCATTTAGTTCCTTTAGATTTTTCAGGGGTTGTACTTCAATGCCTCCACGAAGAACTTAAAAAAGTCGTCAAGAATGGCAGCTTAGTTTATCTACAGGCAAGCTGCCGCCTTTGTTTGTGTTTGAGTGGTCACTTGCGGTGTGGACCTTCACCAGCAAGCTGTCCAAAGAGGAAGAATCCTCAACAATCTTGCGAGTTACAGAACGGAGAAACTGTGTCACACGGCTCTCTCCACAGTGATGGTTGTAACTCTTGCCGATGCCACAATGGTATGATTGAGTTCCATGGTAGCGATACCTATCTAAACTTATTAACTATCTAAAACCTCACTCTCTTCATTCACTGATTCACTTATTTTCCAGTTCGCTCGCTTACTCGTGTTTTCAATTTCAAGTGTTAGTACACCGTCTTGTGCTATATCTCTTTTGATTATATTTTTTCCAAGACGGCCATAGTGCCTAAGAAGATAATTTCTAAAGAGAAAGGGTAAAACCATCATCATTTTTATTCCCTATAATTTAATTACATTTCGATGCTTTGCATTACAAGTATACGTGGTCTCCAAAATGTAACATCTTCTGCAGGAAGATTGTCAAGAGATCTCATATTTCACGTAGTCGTTGCTTTATGTTTCCAAGTCGAACCTTTTAATTGTTTTTGTAGGCAATCTCCTCTGCACTCGTCTTCGCTGTGGAAGTGTAGGTCTTCAATACACAAACTACAAGATAAAAAATACCAAAGGCGAAAGCCGGCTGGAAGCCATTGGCCTTAAGGAAGGAACGAAAAGTGAGCGGTGGAGTGACGCGTGTCTAGAATGTGACTTCGAACCCATGGCGCCAGTTTGTGGGCCCAACTGGAAAACGTACCGCACCCTCTGTCACGCACTATTCTGCGGCGGGTATCTGATGGAAGATGTACAAATGGGGGCTTGTGAGGATCTGGTACGAGATTTGCAATATTAGTAGTTATCGTTTTTTTCATACATTTTAGAAGTCAAACATAGTATTAATATATAGCACTTACAATTGAGCGCATGAATTGCACCATTCCAATCCAGTGAGTATGAAAGTATAACGATGTATTTGAAGGTTGACCTTTTAAACTCAAAGGCAATGCCTGGCATTTCAACGGCAATGTTTTCAATCCAACTGAAGCAGGGGGAACTATGGTTAAGGATCAAACAAAGTTTACCACTCAATAGTTTCACAAAAGGTTTACTTTTTCACGAATCGCTTTCAGCACCCGTGCCGGTTCTCATTCTGTGAGGAAGGCACAACTTGTGTTGCTCATCGTCGCGGTCCCTGCTTGGCTTCCAAGACACGCGATGGGAAAATTATCCAATGTCGGCAGTATAAATGCGGTAAGTCTCTGCATTGCTCCTTAAGCTACGTTGATTGTAGGCTATACTTTCTTCTTTCTCTTTTATACAATAAGAGTGAAACAAGATTTAATGATTAGTTGAATAGATAAACAAACAGAAAGAGAAAGACAGGGATTGATGGATGGTTGGATAGATGGATGTAAGGTTGGTTCGTTTGATGGGCAGCTTGATGGACGGTTTGATGGATGAATTGGTAGGTGGATTGATAGATGGACGGATAGATGATTGATAGATGAATAGGTGCATGGATGAATAAATAGATGCGTGGATAAATGGATGAACAGGTGCATGGGATGAATGGTTGATGTGCATGGTGGATGGATGGATGAATTGGTACTTAATCGATGGATGGATGAATAGGTGCATGGTGGATGGATGATAAATTGATGAATGGATGATACCTTCACAGCTTATAAACTAGTTTATAAACTGGACAATTGAGAATGAAATGCACTGTAACACTAAACGTAAACGTTAACGTCTATCCAACTTAATAATATAGAGCAACATTATTATTAGTATAGGTAATAGCATGTTTTGTAGTGATGTTTGGCATAAATACCACGAGCGATGTTTTCAAAATTGTTAGAATGAATTATTTTGTCTACAATGAACTTTGGCAAATCCTTACAAGTTTATGAAACTATTCTTTCATACCGACATTTTGTAAAAGACGTTCATCTTCATTGAACGTCTAAACCGGCTGCAGTCTCGCATGAACGAGCATGATAAGTGTAATTCAATTTCACAGATTTTACAGATAATTCACGGAAATTTCGTACCTGTAGCTGAAAGAAACTGTACTAAAAGCTTTTTAACTAAAAATTGCCTTCTTCAATCTCGAATGTTACGCCATTTTCTAAGAAGATCCATTTGTTGCCATAGTGATTTTGAAATACAACTCTCAAGCGCTTGAAATACTACTATTAACAATAAATACCACTCCTCTAAACCAATCAAACTGCAAGATTTTATGGAACTATATAATAATAATAACAATAACAATAACAACAACAACAATAATAATAATAATAATGATAATAATAATAATAATAATAATGATAATAATAATTATTATTATTAGAGATTGATGGATGGATGGGTAGACGGGCAGATGTGTGGATGGATGGATGGTTCGATTAATGAATAGATTGAAGAATGGGTAGATAGATAAACGGACGAATAAATAAAAAATAAATGGAATGGTGGAATAATTGATGGACGATCAGATGGGTAGATAGATGGATGGATGGTTGAATGGTATGATTGATGAATAGATGGATGAATGGGTAGATAGGTAAATGGATGAATAAATAACATAAGTAAACAAACAAACAAATGTATACCGGGCTGCTAAACGCTTTCATTATGGTCAAGAATTATGAGGACGCAGTTCAATAAGGCAGAACCAAATCTCGGCGCATCAATGGCTGCTGCTACACGATCAATGTATGAGGTTGACAAACCTCAGCCCACTCACAAACCTAGAATGAAAGCCTGATCGAATAGGTGTATTATTGTATGAGTCTGCAACGCCAAAAATTTGAGTTGCACCTATCCTTTTCTTAGTTAAAATAATTCTTAGTTGTTGTTATTGACGCAGTAGACTGTCTGTTAACTAAAAGTCAGAACAAGTTGAACCCTATAGAAAACGGCTACAAACGTGGCCATCATTAATAATAGCGACAACACTAGTAGTTACAACGACAACAACTGTAACTGCAACGAAATTGAAGAAACTATTATTTCCATGATTATGGTTGGAAAATCTACTGTGTTCTTCGTCCGACAGTTACAAAGAAGGTAGAATGTGATCTGAGGGTGACTGGACCCGGCCACATTGCATGTGGAAAGGACGGAAAAACCTATCCCAATGAGTGTGCTATGCGTCATGGGAAATTTGATATCCCAGTAGCCCTTGCGTACCGTGGCCCCTGCAACCCGGCGTGCCTTCCTAATTCTAAAAGTTCAGTTAAGGTAATTTTTTTCAAGGCAAACTATACTGTAAATATTTTAATCTCTGCATTTTGTTTCAGGGCCTGTGTAGATAATTATTTAAGGCGCTCTCAGTAGCATTATTAAGGTAGGGCTGCAACTCCAAAAGAAGCCACGAGGCAACAGGAAGTTTAAACCAAGCTACTTATAAGTAACTCCTCATTTTCTTGAAATTTTCAGAAAAGTTAAAAAAGGGTCAGGTAAGAGAAATGATTTGGTCAACGTGTTAAATCTAGAAATTGTAAGCCTTTTGGCCATAACTTTAATATGCCCTGTTCGCTATAACATTGCCTCACTCTGGTGGAGGCCGGGTGAGGTGGCGAGACTGCCTATATAACTTGCTAAACGAAGGTGTGTCAGGTAATGTTGTAGTGTCAAGATAGGCAGGGTTCTGGCAAAAAACTAAGAAAAATTTAGTTAATTACAATCTAAAGTTTGACACATTGGCACTTTGAATGATGTTCTGGATTGATCAATACTTAATTAACTAAGGCTGTTAGTAGACAGTCTAATGCTGTGTTTCATTGCTAATTTTTAGGTATGTGGAACAGATAGCACGACCAAAACAAGCACCTGCGAGTCCCTTGATCTAAAGAGTTATATTGATTATCCCGGAGAATGCGAGCCAACACACGCAAGACCAATATTAGTACCACGACAAGACAAGCCCGATCAGTTAGTCAATACCGTATGTTCCAAGGTAATAGAAAAGGGCCGCTGCCCAGAACCGAAATGCACCCAGACGATTATCCCCGAAGGGAGCTGCTGTCCAGTATGTGGTATGTTTATCTCTTGTTGTTCAATATTGATAAAACCTCGATGAAATGTCTGACTCCTCCCGGATCCCGTACGTCTCCAAAACATATGGTATTTAGGGCAGTCCTCAAGCAGACTTTTGACTAAAGAAAAGATTGCTACGCTTTTCATTTTTTAACGTTTTGAAAGTTGCATCCTTGTGCATCTTTTAATATTTCAATTTAAAAGCCAAGCTGAGGTCTGAATCTGCCCGTCCTTGCTTTACTTACGACTTAAACGAACTATTCTTATTACCTCGTCTTAACTCAAACATATCTGACCCGGACCAAATGTTTTACAATCTTGATCTGTTTTCTTGAAAAGAAGGAAAAGTTTGGCTTTTGTATCAATTTTTTGCTTTGTTCGTTTCTTTTTTTTATATAGTAAATTTAGAAATTGGAAATGTCCAGAAACTGCTATCAACAAACCCAACTCTCCTTCTTTGATCGTAATTTCAGCTGCTTCACTAAGTATTCGCCTGGATCCCAGCGTGCAAGATATCGTTGGCGTTTCCATTTTACACTCTGACTATGACTTAAATAGTGTGAACACAATCTTGGACGAAGTAAAGAAGCTGCAGGAAGATGAAACCCTATCAAAGTGTGAAATAACGGCTGACCTCACTGACACAAACGATGTTTCAGTAGTTTTCAAACCAATCAAGTTGCAGTTCCTTAAAAAATGTGAAGACGCAGCTCGCCGTAGCCATAAATTGATCAACTCACAACACGAAGTTGGTGAGCTTGCTCTAAACCTTATGGCCGTCGCAGCCCTTGTTGAGGTGATGGACTCTGACTCCAGTGCTGCGAGGCCGGCGCGTGTCAGACGGGCGGACGGGGATCATCACGAGCACGAGGTGATCTACACTAACTCCAGCGCAGTATACATACACAACGTGCATTCAACACCCGAGGTTACCCGCGTGCTACCTTGGTGCATAGCGTATTTTCTCTGGAACTGGTGTTGAAGAAATTTGGCTTCATTACCCAGCACTCGCGTGCAACTAATATTGCCTCTCTGTCTTCGTGACGTCATTGCTTAACAGATACATTTCTTGGCCGCTTAGAAGGTATTGGAACAATACAAGAAGGTAATAATCGCACCCCAGCTGAGGTTAGAAATCAATCGAACTCGAATTAATGCTGACAATTGAAATTCAATATATGTAAAAATAGAAAATGTGTTTTCTATCGCAAAAACACAATAGATTAAACGTCGTTGATTCCGTTTTTTGGCAAAATTTTTGAAATACGGTTTTGTCTTGAGTCCATTGTACCTTATAAGTTAAGACGGTTCAAGAATCTTTCGTACTTCAGAGATGAAATTTTGATCTTATGCTATCAGTACAGCTGATTTAGTTTTTAATCGTTTACCAGAAATACTTTTAAAATTTTGTCAGAATGAACGAAGGCCCTTTGCAAAATGTTCATTTTTGTTTGTAAAACAAATTTATTGATTGCTTGTTGTTCATTGTTTAGAGTGAATTAAAAGACGAACCAAGCTTCATTTCTGCAGTGCTGTTGCAAAGCTCCCTATCCAGCAAAAGACCGACTCCCAATTTTTTAAAAGTTACCATGGCCAAATGCATAGCATTGCATCAAGTCTCGGTTTTCGTTTCTCAGCCTCCAAGACAACTTTTCATCTTCAACCGTTTATCTTGTTTGTTCAGCTGCCATTTTCTCATTATTACAGAATATTTGACCATTTCATATGTTGCAAGAAGCTGGCTGAGGGTGAAAGGGTTAATCGCATGAACAACTATGGGAGTGAAAACGTTTCATAGAATAATAATGACACTGATTTAAACAATAACGACGCAAAAGATTTCTATTAAAGCAATCTTCTTTTATCCTGGGGACTTGGAAATGGTCTTACAGCTGCCGACCGACTATGCAAATGTTTACCTTTGTTTTAAGAACAAGCGCATGGACTCTGGATTTTATTGCCTGATTCTTTTCAAATTAGATGAATATGGCGGGAGTTGAAGCCGCAGAAACGCTCCCGTGCAATCGAGGTCAATTACGACTTACACTGCGTGTCGGCTCGAACTGTTGAGTAAGTTAATATATACTAGAAGTAATCAGAGATTATTGAAGTGAGCTCGAAATGTTCGCTTCTACGCTCCAGGAAACCACAGGGCAATACTTCCAATCTGTCCAACAACTTCCACGCTCGAGGAACCCACGAGGCAATACTTCTAATCTGCCCAAACAACTCCACTACCGATAAAAACCACGAGGCAATATTTCCAATCTGTCCAAACAACTCCACTATCGATAAAAACCACGAGGCAATACTTCCAATCTAGCCAAACAACTCCACTATCGATAAAAACCACGAGGCAATACTTCTAATCTGCCCAATCAACTCCACTACCGATAAAAACCACGAGGCAATACTTCCAATCTGCCCAAACAACTCCACTATCGATAAAAACCACGAGGCAATACTTCCAATCTACCCAAACAACTCCACTATCGATAAAAACCACAAGGCAATACTTCTAATATGCCCAACAACTTCCACGCTCGAAGAAAACCACGAGGCAATACTTCTAATCTGCCCAAACAACTCCACGATCGATAAAAACCATGAGGCAATACTTCCAGTCTGCCCAACAACTTTCACGCTAGAAGAAAACCACGTGGCAATACTTCTAATCTGCCCAAACAACTCCACGATAGACAAAAACCACGAGGCAATACTTCCAATCTGCCCAACAACTTCCACGCTCAAAGAAAACCACGAGGTAATACTTCTAATCTGCCCAAACAACTTCCACGCTCGAAGAAAACCACGAGGCAATACTTCTAATCTGCACAAACAACTCCACTATCGATAAAAACCATGAGGCAATACTTCTAATCTGCCCAATCAACTCCACTACCGATAAAAACCACGAGGCAATACTTCCAATCTGCCCAAACAACTCCACTATCAATAAAAACCACGAGGCAATACTTCTAATCTGCCCAACAACTCCACTATCGATAAAAACCACGAGGCAATACTTCCAATCTACCCAAACAACTCCACTATCGATAAAAACCACAAGGCAATACTTCTAATCTGCCCAACAACTTCCACGCTCGAAGAAAACCACGAGGCAATACTTCTAATCTGCCCAACAACTTCCACGCTCGAAGAAAACCACGAGCAATACTTCTAATCTGCCCAAACAACTCTACGATAGACAAAAACCACGAGGCAATACTTCCAATCTGCCCAACAACTTCCACACTCGAAGAAAACCACGAGGCAATACTTCTAATCTGCCCAAACAACTTCCACGCTCGAAGAAAACCACGAGGCAATACTTCTAATCTGCCCAAACAACTCCACTATCGAAAAAGCCACGAGGCAATACTATACATGCGCGCGCATGATGTCATAGTTAGTTATAAATTCGAAATGGCGCCGATTTGGAACAAAAATGTGATGAACGACGACGAAATCTTGCTTGCTTGTACAGCTTGGTAACCGCACAAATAACCACAGGCAACCGGACTCTGTGAGATAAGAATTGCGTTCTCCTTACTTCGAACGCAATAACTTAAGATTTATGGAGTCGGAGCATGGTTCTTCGCTATGGCAAGGCCGACGTCGCAGGGATAAGGGGAGGGAGCTGCTACCCCTTAATTATCAGACCAAGTGCAATTTTTTACTGCTGTTCATATTCAACAAGATTTAAAGTCTAAAAGTAATTGGCAATCGTTGCCGAAAATTATAAAACTTACTCCTTACTCGTCAAATGGTTTTTCAAAACACCCCAAAAATACGCAAAATTTGCATTTCAGCGAGATGCAAGGAAATTCCCGGACCGGCTTATGCGAAAGATGTCAAAAGTATCTTTCAGTTCAAATGAATTTTTGACAGTCAGCTGTGATTACAAAACACACCAGAAAACAAGGTAAACCATCCTCTAACGGAATACCGATAACCTGGCACGGTCCTGATCATACAAGTTTTGTTTGAATAATAGTTTTAGCGACCAAATTTAAACACCATGTGGTTCGCTTTTTGGGCAAACTAAACTACACCATTGAAAACGCTGCAACTTCTGTGTTGTTCGTTTTTCTTCCCTTTCATACACCTTTTCAAGTGTAAACTCCCCCCTGGCCGACAACAAAGGTCGATACTGATGTTCGATACCGGCGCTTCACTGTAAAATGTGATCACGTGACCACACTAATCCCTTTCCCTTGTTATGTTAACAAACTGTACAAAAATTGAAGTATATATGATAAATGAATTATCGTCGCCGTAAGATGATGGGAAAAGCTGACGTTTCGAGCGTTAGCCCTTC
>JAOBRD020323956.1:0-38812 GCA_027575215.2 Hydrozoanthus sils | reverse complement strand
TCTTTGATTTATTAGTGACGACCATTAGCTTTTATCCAGCGGATAGCTTATCCAGGCTTCGTACAACCGGGCCCTGAGATAGAGAAATCCACAAAGAGGCAAATAATCTTTGATTTATTAGTGACGACCATTAGCTTTTGTCCAGCGGATAGATTATCCAGGCTTCGTACAACCGGGCCCTGGAGCGTATTTTCGGGGGGAGGGGTGCTATTTTCTACATTTTACAGTGGACTGTAGGTACACCTTGTGATTTGTGTTGCAGACCACGAGACATTTTGAACTGTTGACATGTGCAGCGCAAGTTGGAGGAGCAGGAGGTGAAGCTTTAGACTGCCTGGTCAAGGAGATTCACGTGAAGTTTTGTGACACCGTGAAATCATTCCAGCAGATGTCACAGGTAATAGATTCGGCATGTTTAAATGTAAATCTAGGGCTATAAAATGTTACCAGTAGTATTCTTAGTAAAATATTCTAATGTGAATAAAAAGTGTTATCCTACAGTGGCATGCTTTAATATAGCATATAAGCTTTGAGCTAGGCCTTTTCACTGGAAACACTGAATTAGGGAAACAACCGAAGTTTCGTTGATCTACAGCATCATCAAGTAAAGGACCCCGTTAATCAAATCAAAAGAAAAAGAAAAGTTTTCTGACTTCATAGAATTAAAGCCCGCATTCTGTGAAGCAAATCACGTCACTCTAACCAACTTAGCTACAGGGTCAGTTTGGAGTTTGGCCTGGACTTAATTCGATTTAAGACGTTGTGCCCGGGAGATTTGTTAAGGATCATTAAACTGTTTATGAAGTAACAACATTCTGCTATTGAGCGTTGGTTGCACCACACCAGGTTTAGATCAACAATTTTTTCCTAAGTGGTTTTTTTCCTTTTCTTTTTTGTTCCTGCGTTTTGCTTTGTGCTGGAGTATTTGTATATCGCAAGAGCAGTCCTATCAGAAAACCCATTTATTCCATTTAGTTGTTCATTAAGGAATCTTAATGCGGTATTTGTGATGCGTATTTTTTAGACTACAAAACAGCCTCTTTCTTTGCGAGGAGATAAAAAATCCAAGCGCATTCATCAAATGGGAGACCGGGAAGAGGAAATGGACGTGAAAACGTTTGTAATGGGGAACGTTCCCATTTCTTTTTGTTCCTGTTCGCGCATCCATCCCCCCTCTCTAGTCTCCCAATTGATGAACGCCTTTCGATTTTATATCTCCTGGCGAAGGAAAAGACTGTTTTGCAGTCTTTATCTTTGTAGGATGTTTTGACCCTATTAATCTCTGGAAGTGGTACGTTGTAGGATGATTCGTTCTTGTTAATGTATGGAAGTGGTTTTCTATATGGTGCTTTATTTTTATTAACATATGCAAGTAATGCTTTATAGGATGTTCTAGATGCTGACGAAAGCCAACAGTTTGAAAAAGATTTCTTCAATTTTCGTTCTGTAATCCGAGTGAGTATGCTTGTGTCATATCATTATACAAATTTTTTTTATAAAAGTCAACAAAGATCTGGTAAAACAATACTGGCTGAAAATACCATGTAGGTACATATGGAACTTTAGATTCATTATCAATTTGCTTTGAAAAGATTATCAGAGATTTAGTCACACCAAACTTTGACTTTGAGTTTAGATTTGATATGTCAAAAACTGTCATTTTCCCCTTTTAGCACATTCTGTCTGTAGCTCATTAAGTCTTATTGTTAGTTATTAACACTTGCTGACATGGTTGAATTCCTTACCTGTGTCCATTGTAGGACCTAGAAATCAGGTTGTCCCAGGTGTTACGACAAAGTTTTCGTCAGTGCTGGGACACCAAAGCAAGATTAAGATTACTGGAAGTGTTTGAAGGGATCAGTGGCCGGGAGCTGTTACAGTCCAGTCTACAAGACATATTTGACAGTATGGTTCAGGGCTTTATGACAGAGCTTGTCGACATACGCACTTTCTTTGAGTCCCACGCAGACAACCCACCGAGACATTTACAGCTTCCTCCTGTAGCAAGCAAGCTAATGTGGCTACGTGGATTGAAGCTTTGTGTTCAGGTAAACCAGGGCTAGATTCCTCAAAACCCGATTAGTGCTAACCAAGGGTTAATTACCTTGACAACCAATAGGTTTTGTTAGGAGTTAACCCTGGGCTAAGTTGATCGGGTTTTTGAGGAACCGGGCCGAGAGTTTTAAACTATGATATCTTACTTAGCTCACATCTCATTGGCCGAGAGGGAATCACCCAATTCATTGACTGCTTCCTAAACATGGGTCGGCAGCACAGTGGTAGAGCGGTAAGCATGTTCAACATGAAACCTTAGGGTTGCAAGTTCGAGCCCCGACCAGACCACTGTGTTGTGTCCTTGATCACTTTATCTGACTTATTCCAGTCGACTCAGCTGTATAAATGAATACCAACTTCTGCTGGGAGCTGACCAGCGATAGATTAGTGACCTGTCCATGTTGAGTGAAAGACTCTCACCTACTTAACACTAAACCACAGATAAGCGCCGGCCTAATGGGCCATTTAGCTCAAGATAAGATTAAAAGCTTTTATGATACGTTATTAGCGGCGAAAATTCCGACGTGCACGCATGAAATCGCGTTGAGGTATAACAAAACTAACCGTGATGCATTACATAATCAACGTTTTACGTTTATGTGGCTTAAGATTTTAACAAGACGCGTAATTTCGCGCAAAAATTATTCCCTGATTCATTATCTTAGAACCCCAGACCAACTGGTATACTACTGCGTCCTATCCTCCAGTTAGAATCGCTAACGCCTTTGCAGTTAAATATGAACCAAATTTAAAGAGATGGTATCGTAATCTAAAGCATATGTTATTTTGTATGAAAACAAGTAAAGGTAGTGCAAAGTGGAGGAGCGAGATGTCTTATGACTTCACTGGGTTGTGAATGTTAATAGGAACATGTAATTTGCATTCGGAGAAGTAGAGTTCTAAGCCATGATGTTCGGTTTGTTTACAGTGTTCTTTGGTATTATAGTTAGTCTACAGTTTGTATTTGCTGCAATGACTGACAGTTGTGCCATTTTTAAGCAGGGAGTTTGTGTTACTTGCTGTTTTTGTAGTCAAAGTCTTTCCTAGTAAAGATGTACGTGCCTAACTTTTCTTCATACATTGATTCTCGATGAGTCAAAAGGGAAATTTGATTACAGTTATCATTACTTAGATATAGTAGCAGGTTATATCTAGTGTTTATTTTGTAACATGTAGGATCCTATGGCGCGCCTCCATCGTGTTTCACCGGCGTCGTTAAAGGGAGATGTGGGTTGGAAGCTGAGGGAAACGTTTTCAGATCTGATAAAGGACATTGAGAAGTAAGTAATACGTAATATTGGAATTCAAATTTGCCCTTCTAAAAATATTTTTTGATATATTTGTCTTGCTTTTAAAGCAGCAAAATGATAGTGTTTCTTAGGGTTCCCAAAAACATTTCCAAGTTCTTTGTTGCATTTCCTGAAAAATGTGCACCTACCGTGAAGACCAGTTTCTAACGTTAACATTGACCTTACATACAACAATATCCACTACATTAGTAAATAGAGGAAATTACATGGCCGCTTGGAGATACGAATTTTATCTTCTTGTCTTGAAAATATTTCACGACTGACCTGCTTTCAAAGGTTGGGCATGCCAAAAGGTTGCAGCTACATTCCCGAACAAACTAAGTGAACAGTTACATTTTCAGGGGCCTTTCCCCTCGTACCCCTTTCAATGTTGCATTTTTCTGGGCATTCAAATTTGAATGACACGACAAGACACTTTACCAGCCTTCTTCCAGTCGTTTCAGCTGTATAAACGAGTACCAGCTTTTACATTAGGCTAACCTGTGATGGATAAGTTTCCTGTCCAAGGGGACATAGACTCTCATCCACTTAAATAGTACGGAAACTAGAGGTAAGCGTCAGCCTAATGGGCCATTCGGTTCAAGAAAGGATTTAGCTTTCTTATTTACTTTATGTTATTCACACATCTTTTATACTTCGGCCGTTACCGTAGATGTGAAGAAGAGACTCAGTGCGGATGGCGTAACAGTGTAGAAGAAGAGCTGAGATCGAAGCTTAAGCAACCGTTGCTGGTTAGTATTGGTTATCGAAGGTACCTTGGTATGAAACAGGGCTAGTTAACTTTAAACCGAAAAAAAGCGAAAATTTAAGCAATAGTTTCTTCTCTAAAGACAGGTTTGTGAGTTTTATAAAATACTTTCAAATATTCCAGAAATACAGCTCGAATCAGTCTATATACAAGGTTGGAAACAAGAAGACAGGTTAGCTCTAGATTAATACTAATTGCCCTTTGAGCAATTGGGCCAAGGTGTAGGTAAGACATTAGTGAATAGGCTCTTTCCAGCTAGGGGTCACGTGACCACATCTACCTTCAATCAGCAGCAACGACAAAATGGTATCCAGAAATGGAAAGAGCAGGTTAACATTAGTAAAAAGGCAAGTTTTCAGCTTTTGACCTCAAATAAGTAAGAAATCGCGAGTAACCGAGAATAGGAAACCTTGCTCACCAGTACCATTTTCACATACATTTACTTAGAAAAAAATTAATTTTATATTTGCTGGCATTTTTTAAGTACTTGAAACCCTGCCATCTAACTAAAGTTAACCGTTACGGAACATCATTTTATCATAGCTAATCACATAACCTCTAACTTCAAAGAGCCTATTGTGCAATCAACTAAGCACGACAACGGAGTACGTTACTCGCAAATTGCGTTGGTTTTTACCCAAGAAAGCTGATTTCGACTTTTCTTGGCTTCTTTAGCCGTACGAACCAGTTATATGTAGGACTTTGTACCAATGTGTTTGTGTTTTGGTTGCAGTGTCAGACCCCTTTTGTTCATTGCTATTTCTGATGCTCAGACGAAGGGCTAGCGCTCGAAGCGTCGGTTTTCCCCATTATCTCACGGCGACGATAATTTATGTATCATATAATACTTCAAGTTTATACTACTCGCCGACGCATTCAATAGTTTTTTAAAAAAAACTACATACCTAAAGTATGAAATATTTAGATTACGTCAGTGGATAGACCTTTCTAAATGACGAGCAGCGGTGAAAAATTTTTTCGAAATTTGTTGTGGCTTGAAATATTAACATTATTATTTTCGAAGGATGAGGTTAGTTGTTGGAAAGGAAAACTTTCAATTTTTTTTAAAATCCGCTGTCAATCTTTAACCTTTAGTCGAAAATTAGTAACTATTCTGAAGAATACCAGGAGATACATCCTAAGCCCAAGTTTGGCTTAAATTCATCCAAAGGTTATGGGTTGACAGCGGATTGAAAATTTGCCTGTCCAACAACTGAAGTCCTCAGTTGAAAATATTAAATTTTATTTGACAAAATATTTTCACCATTATTCTTCATTTAGCAAGGTCCGTCCGCTGACGTAACAAAATGTTTCATGTTATATGCACTTTAAGACTTTGAAATGACCCATTTATAGTAGAGTTTTCTAAGACGTTCAAGCAAGAAACACGTGCTAGTTCAACTTAACTTAGACTTTCAAAATAATACTTTAGTATCACTTTTCCAGATTGCTGAACACCAAGAAGGGAAGAATCCTTCCGCTTTACACGTCAACTTTGATCCTGAGCTACTGTTGCTTCTTCGTGAGGTCAATTACCTTGCTGCACCACCGTTCAATATTCACCTAACTGATTCTGTTCGAATGCTGCTACGAAACACTGATGTCAATCTGCTACGGTCCACGGCCACTCACCTGGAGACTGTTGTATCACGCTACAATAACATCATCCGCACTATACAAGACACTGAGAAGCCTTTGTTTGAAATCAAGATCGCCCGGATAGATGAGGTGTGTGGTATATTCAGAAAACATAATTCGAAATTTAATAGACATAGACTGTGTATATAAAACTATAAGTACAAAACAGTTAATGTTTCAACAGCAGGATACCCAAACAAATAATTTTAATGTTTTTAATAAAACAAGAGAATTCGAGAACAAATAGATAAACCAGTAAAAAGTAATAATGCAAATAGTATCTAATTTAAAAGGATAGCGATTGATGTTCTTTTATAATGACTGAAGACCTCAGCTCATTTATTGTCGCTCCATATTGCTGTACTTTATAGTGTTTTCTATAGAATTTGGCGAATGAAGTCTGTAAAAGTCTCCTTATATATTTAAGCAATGAAATATTTTTCCCGTGTCTATGTACTTTTTTTGTAAACACGAGGGGGATGTATAGAGAATTGACAAAAAAACCCCTTGAAATCATGAGTCGTTCGCGGCGAGTTATCCGACTTCGAATTACCGAAGCTCAACTGTGTTTTAA
Organism: Hydrozoanthus sils; assembly: GCA_027575215.2. Classification (NCBI taxonomy): domain Eukaryota; kingdom Metazoa; phylum Cnidaria; class Anthozoa; order Zoantharia; family Hydrozoanthidae; genus Hydrozoanthus; species Hydrozoanthus sils. Next base: position 32,487 of record JAOBRD020323956.1, on the reverse strand, counting down.
TATGTTATTATTTGTAGTTACTGGCCCAAGGTTTGAGCGTGTATACGTGGAAATCATTGGAGGCTGCAGATTTCATTGAGCATGCGTCTTTCTTGGTATGTGACGATGTCCATCAGAATTTGGGAGTTGTGCAGACGAACTTTAAGGAAATCTGCAACATCGCTCACCAGTGGTCCGAGGATAACATTCAGGATGTGTTCACGTGGTCCTCACGTGACACTAGCTACTCCATGGAAGATCTACAGAGCAAACACCAGTAAGTTGTTTTTTCTTGTTTTGTGATTCTATGTTACTTTATGTTGTATCATGTTACGTTATGTGGTGACACTGACACAGACCAGCTCCCACAAACCCTTCTTCAACTGGGATGGTGAGAGGCACAGCCTATCCCCCATTTTGGCTAACTTGATCTGTCACGACCCCGGGGGTCTCGTCTTTCCCCCGGGTCTAGCTCAGTAGTTTGACTACCTTAGCTTTGATGGCTAGCTGTTAACAGATCCTATGGTTGACTGAAAGGTTAATAAACAATTACAAGTGTCTGAAGTTGTCAATTCTTTAACTGTATTTATCCCTGGATAGATTTTCATATTTGAAATTGTAGGGGAGTTTGACAATAACTAGACTGACATAAAACGGTATACTTTTTGCTTTCCTGGATGAAAATAATTTACTATATTTTTTAACTTTGAAGGGAACTTTATGAAAGCCACAAGAACACGATCATTTCAGGTGGCTTAAGGATTCATGCTTTAATGCAGTCCACCTTTGAGGTTAGTTTTTCGTAACGTGTTGATTTTAAGTAATAGTTGATCGATCGCTACGGCTTATCCCTTACAACTGTCAATTGGGATCAGCTTACCTTAGAACTGAAGATTGAACAAACTCTTGGTTGGAATTTTTTTTCCTGGTACGATTTTGTTGTATCAGATAGAAAATGCAACGTCTTGCATTTTGCGAACGAAATTGCGCCTTTTTATTCTTTTAGTGGAGTTATATAGTTTAGTTTCCAGTGTTGAAGACCTAATAATTTAAGATCTTTTTTGCTTGCATTGCGCATGTTTGATAATTTAAGGCTAACTTTGACGGTTGATAATTAACACTTTTCCTATTTCAATTGAGGTGGATAGTGGCAGAATATCTACTGAGCACCGAAGGCGCGAGGTAGATATTCATTAAGCCACTATCTACCAAAAAGAAATAGATTAAGTATTTTAGTATATACCTGTGAGGCAACCGATCTATGTAAATGTCCTTTTAGAAAAAAGAAAAATTGTAGGAAAAAAAAACTTTTATTTGTTGAATCACTGAGCGTGGCGAAACCCGTACATAAGCAACCTAACTTGTAACAAACGTGGTTTTGATAGCTTGTCAACTACAAAATGTGGTAAGAGACGTAAAACAGAGGACTTCCTAGACTTTTGAAAAATACTTTTTGTTAAAAGTCCCTTGTTTTTATAGCAAACGTTTCAGTATCGTGATCCGGAAACGGACGCAAAACGACTACTTCTGCCCGCCCCCTTTTTCAATGTCATTATCTACTGTTTCGGAGATAAATATTGGCCCTCATCTACTATTTCTTAACCAATCAAATCGCGCGTAGCCAAGGTGGTATATACTAGTGTTTTATTCTCTGTTACAGGCAGTACAAATCAGCCGCGCTTCACCTTCTTGGCAAAACTACATCAGATACATCAGTAGGAAAGTCTTGGACGGTTTAAAGCGTTCTGTGCTTACATCTCTGAAAGCTATATTGAACCAAATCGTGTACTCAAACATGGCCCAGGTAGGTTGGAGCTCATGATCATCATTTTTATGTTATCATCTTTTATCCTTGTCATTGCTATCAGTCTCAGTTGGCTTTTCCACCAAATTTTTTTTTTATCATTCTTATTATTATAGTAATTTCAGCACACTAGCTGTGCCTAAGATTTTTTTCTGACAAAAAAAGAGTTTTGTACCGGATTTGTCTACTTCCAGCGTTCCAACAGGATGATTACACTCTACTCTAATTGTTTTAAAATTGACAATCCTGAAGCCGTTTCATCTGATCCCGTTACTGAAAACAATTAGTTCAGAAAGACCCTTGTGTCTGGAAATTAATGCTATTGGCGCGTAATAGAATGGCATAATTTACCGGCTATGGAGCCACAATCTCGAAATCTGATATACGGGGCATGACAGTAAAATTACCAAAAATAAACAATTAAGAATGGAACTGGCTGTTGGCTCTTGTAAAGAAAAAAAAAACACAGCAACGGGAAAACAAGACACTTGAGAACGAATGAAACCTAGTTTGGAGCGCTCTTTGACTACTAGCTATGCTATAATCCCATATGACAATTCATTAGTAAAGTTAACGAATGGCTTTCGGCTTGTTTCTGTTTTTGCGATGAGTTTATAATTTGTGATGAGTCTATAATTTGTTCCCTCTGTTGTTAATGCTTCAGAGCCCCGATGTGTTTCCGATAGTAACGATTCGCCTTGAGCTCGTTGGCTCTCAAGTGTTGTTCAACCCGTCACTGGACGTGAACTCAGCAGCTCACAGTGTTCAAGAGTACGTTAAGGAATGGCTCGATGATTTCCTCAACAGAGCCAGCCTAGTAACACCTCTAGACTCTGAGACAAAGGTAAGAACTAATCTTAAACCCTATCTGGACGGAACATCCGCCACCTCCCCTCTTAGTTTTCTATTTGCAATATATGACATTCTAAGGAACTGATGCGTCTAAAGCGAAAACAATAAACATTCCCTCCCTATACCCCTCATAGTTTTCTGTTTGCAACAGCTGACATTCTAAAGGGCTGATGCGTCTAAAGATAAACAATAAAACAATCCTCCCTATACCTCCCCTCATAGTGTTCTATTTGCAACATCTGACATCCTAAGGGACTGATGCATCAAAAGAGAAAATAATAAACATCCCCTCCCTCCTTCCCTCTCATATTTTTTTGTTTGCCACGCCTGATACACTAAGGGATTGTTGCGTCTAAAAAGAAAGCAATAAACATCCCCTCCCTTCTTCCCCCCTCATAATTTTTTGTTTGCCACGCCTGATACCCAGAGGGAGTGATGCTTCTAAAAAGAAAACAATAAACACCCCTTCCTTCGCTTACCCTTTTTACCACTTAAAATTGGTTCTAGCTCATGAACATTGTATAGAACCCGATTGAAGTTTTCTTTTACTTTAGATAATAGAAAACTCTTGCTCGTCGTTATGCTATAGAAACACTATAATGCTAACTTGCCCGCTTCTAACACTAATATTGGCCAATTTTTATTTGACAGTCGTACCGAGATGTCATTTCTGGGGATGAAGAGATCAAAGCACTTGTTCAACAGATTTTAGACGTGGTCGATTCCAATGCAAAGGAGTGCAAGGTAACAAACATCAGCTAGAGAAAAATTAGAGGCGTTAGAAGCTGTGAATCTTGGCTGTTCTTGAGAGTGAACTTTGGCTATGCTACAGAACATGAAATAAATAGAAAATTAAAAAAATGGATGAGGGCAGTTAACTTTTAGTTTAGCTCATTTACAACAAAATAAAGTCATTGTACTTATCAATGCTACAAACGCTTAAAGACATTGAGTGATCCAAATTTCAACCCACGATTACACAAAGGATGGCGACCCGTACATTTACCCATAAGTCCCAGCACATAACGTCTAAAAATGCCCATAAAAACGCATAGTGAGAATCTGTAAACCTCAAACTTGGTACACACAGTGTTGTTAGTAAAGGAAGAGTGCTACTTTCCCCGAGTTTCTTTTAAAGGTGTAAGGTTCGCAATGCATTGTGGTAAAACGTTCAGCCGCCATATTTTTTGGAATAGTCAGTTAGAAACACCTTTAAAATACAGTTCTAAACTTAACTTTTTAAAACAGGCTATTATAAAACTGTTTGAACTTTCTTTGAGCCAAACTTTCACTGATGATCTATCTACCTCGAGATACATCAGCACCGAAACTTTGGCTCAAATTTATCCAAAGGTTATGGATTGGCAGCAGATTCTTAAAAAAATGCAAATTTATTGGAACCACTCATGGCGTCATCAGTAAAACTTTAAATGTCAATATCTTAAGAACCATAAAAGATTTTGACAAAATGTTTTTACTGCCTTTCCTCATTTAGCAAGGTCTATCCATTGAAGTTATAGAATTTTTCACTACATTAGAATCCTAAGTAAAACAGCATAAAGTAAAAGATGAGTTTATATTAGAGAGCTTGAAGAGCATATGACATGAAAAGTTTTGTTATCTCTGTGAATATACGTTGCTAAATGAGGAATAGTGGTGAAGAGATTTTGTCAAAATCTTTTATGGTTCTCGAGATATTAACAATTTAATGTTTGCAACTGATGACCCGTTATTGTTGTCAGGCAACTTTTCAATGTTTTGAAATATGCTGTAAATCCATAACCTATGAATGAATTTTAACCAGCTTGGGCTGATGATGTATCTGGAGGTTTTCTTCAGAATAGTTGTTGATTTTTGTTGTCATAGCAACAAACTGGGTTCCAGGCCCCAGATGAGAATTTCCAAATTAATGAGGATTTTTGGTTAACCTAGAAGTTGTGCAACATATTACAACACAATTTCTATTCTTCTTACCATTTAAAAGAAAAAACAAAGATTTAGTTTAATTAATTGCCTCGGTGAAAGTTTTTGAAATAACAGAAAATCTTTTTTTACCCAAATTGGACCTGGTACCAAGTTTGTTGCCATGACGATGAAATAGTGTTACTGTTCTCAAGAAAACTTCAACTTACATCACCAGTCCAAGTTTGGAGAAAATTCTCCCAAGGGTTATGGATTTGCAGCAGATTTCAAAAAATTGAAAAGTTGCCTACCAACAATGTGACGTCATCAGTTGAAAACAAAAATGTTAATGTCTCAAGAACTATAAAAGACTTTGACAAAAACTTTTCAACGATATTCCTCATTTAGTAAGGTCTATTCACAGAGATAACAAAGTATTTCATGTCATATGATCTTTAAGCTCTCTGATATAAACTCATCTTTTATGTTATGTTGTTTTACTTAGGATTCTAATGTAGTGAAAAATTCTATAACTTCAATGGATAGACCTTGCTAAATGAGGAAAGGCAGTAAAAACATTTTGTCAAAATAACTTGGCAACATCTACGACGACGGCTTACTAAAACCACATTTCTTTTCAATCACGTATGGCTAGTTTGCTTTCTCGTTGTTCGAATAACCCTTTGTGAGTAGAAAAAGATGAAGTGTTTTGCTTTACAAAAGCTTCGAAACTTAGCTTTCCACAATGAAATTTTCTAGACGATGGCGTGCGGGTGACCATCACTGTGCATTCCAACCTACAAAATTGCCCTCACTAATATTTTTTGTCGTCGTAAACGGCGTTACCAGACTTGTATCTTAAGCCCCCCCGTTATAGGTCCTGGAACGGTTTTGTTTGGCGGGAAATCGTCAGTATACAGACGTCTCTTAAAATCTTACCACCGCCGCCGATGTAGCCCAGATGGTAAGATGACATTCGTTCCAGTTCAGGACGTTAAACCGTTAGCCTTTGTATACCACATCAAATGGGTTGAAAACCACGTAGTGAAGCTAAGTAGATGTATACCTCTTCGTACTTTTCCACTTGTTTGTTAACATAGAAATATGACTTGTTTCAGAGCTTTGTTACAACATTCAGGGAGTATGCTTTTCTTTGGATGCAAGATGTGCAAAGAACGTTTGAAGAGTTTTTGGTTGGGAACATTGTGGCACACCCGAGGAAAATGAATCGCTCAGAGGCCCTTCGCTCTGGAGCCTCACTGACATCGGCTAAGTCAAAAAAAGACAAAGAGAAAGGCACAAGGGCGTAAGTAGAGCTTTCTTTAAGTGGTTTGCGTTGTGGTTTTTGTTTTGGCTTGTAAGTTGTCATGATAATATACACTTAATGTGTAGTTCCCACTGAAACAGTTAGGTTTGTTTTCCTGAGAGTTCCGATGTTCCCAAGTCAAGAGAAATATCAGGACTCGAAGGAAAACAAAACTAGCTTGTTTCCCGAGGGATTACATTAAGTGCCTTGTTATATAATTAGACTTTCCTTTAAACAATTAACTTTATTCTCAACTGTTAATCCTTCTGAATGAATGAGTCTTAACTTAATTCCACATTTGTCCTAGGACGTGAAAAATAAAATATGCTTTTAAAACTCAATAACGAACACAAAATCATTTAGAGTTGTAGAAATTGATGGTAACAATTGATCCATGAAAATACATGCTCCTGTGTTGAAGTTAAAAATAGCGCACGGGCAACAACTGCGCAATTGTATCGTCGGGATACATTTGAATTTGATCAGGGGAACGTGACCAAGAATCAACCAATCAAAGTGCTCGTTTTAGTGAGTGAAAATCTAGGTATTTTGCAAGATGGTTTCATGGAAGTCCAATCATGTAGATTCAGTGGTGTCTTCCAATACTTTAGAGGAGGTTTCCTGATTTCAATAGGACACCACGTAAGGCATTATGGACAAGGTTGATGCAAGATTAACCAAGGAACATTTCTTTTAAGGGCTGAAAGAGTAGTTTCGTGCGAAAACATCCAATGTTTAAAACGGTCAGTTTGGCCGTTCTACCACCGTTCCTCTTCATTTGTTCGTTATCAGTCTGACTGTAATTGGATCACATTTAGCCGTAGTAATGTTGTGAAAATAATGTTTAATGTTTTTAAGGAGCACGTTTCTTTTTTAACGTATTCTTAATGCAGTTCCAGCCGTACTTCTGTTGGAGCATCCAGTCTAAGCACTAGTGGAGCTATGGGGCTCTCCGAAAGAACATTCCTCAACCCGCAGAAGATGAGTTCCATGAATGACGTGCGAGAAGAAAAAGTTCCGTCACTGGACGATTTCGACAAAGAAATAGAAATTTACAAGGTAAGAAGTTAAAACAGCTTATTTTATTTCGTAAATCTCGATATTGTTTTTTGTTTAATGATATAACACTATCTACGGATCATTTTCTGGTATAGCAGCCAAACTTGTTTCGTTTTTTAGTAAACTCGTCATTGCAGTTGTATGGTTGCTGCTCCATTTATTGTATCAGAATACTTCCTTAGCGGACTTGAACTAAGAGCTGTAGTTAGAATAGTTTTGTACATAGTCAGTGTACGGGAGGTCTAGGTAGGTCACAATAATCAGAACCAGTGTAGAGGGGTCTACTAAGGTAATGATAGCTTTCAAACCTGGAAAGATACTCATATGTCTTTGTGTTCATTGCGAAACCGGTCAAACTCTTACCAATGACATCGTGCGGTTTTCCCATGAAAACATTAAACATTTTTTGGAATTATTTTTAGTGAATCAACCTTCCCTTCACGCTTTGTACTGAGCTGTACAGGCGTGCGGCTGCAAAATTGTTTAAAAAGTGAATACTTACCCAAAATGGAGCTTACATTTTTACAGCCACTAGTTTAATTGCACAGTAAAGTATTCGAAGACAAAGTGAAGGTTCGTCTCGGTGATTACTCTCCACTCAGATATTTGTTGAGTCTGATGCGAATAATTGTTTTAGTAAGACTACTCAGGTGATTATCAAAGAGAAAAAAATGACCATTTCCAAAAATTTGTGCCAAGTTTTATTTTTTGTTTTCATTTGCTCAGGCGAGTGTATCAACATCTGAAACATTTCCACCCGGAGTTTTATCTTTCACTAATTAGCACAATTGTCAAAATAATAATGCGTTACCTTAAAAAGTGTTATCCCGAATAAACCTCAGTGCTTTTCAGAATAGAGTTTACCTTCACGGCGCCTCCTTAAGATCCACAAAACGCGAGGCGGCCATGTTGAAAATTTGTTATCACCCTGACTTTAATCACCTCGGGCAAGGTGATTATAGCTGGCATAATACGTGAGCCTCCATCTATGAGAACAGCAGAAACTCTTTAATCACCTGAGTAATTTCACATGTTTTTAAAACCAACAGACGGCTCATGATGAGATCCAGGCTCTTCAGGATTGGAGTGACGTCGGATGGACCCGAGTAAACATGAGACCCATCAAACAAGTCTTGGGAACCTATGCCAGCAAGTGGATGTTTGTTTACACCAAGTATCTGTCCGACCAGGTCTCGTCAACCCTAAAAGATCTAGATTCTTTTCTGAAGCGAATTGAGCCGGGTATTGAGGCAATAACTGGAGAAGAACAAGACATCAAATCATTTATGCGTCTAATGAGAGTCTTTAATGAGGTATAACTTATCTATTTTCGTACATTAGATAATTGCAACAGCCCCCAAGAGACTTTTCAGCGTCTTGGTAAAGTTTCCGGTTGCCTTACATATCAAAAACGTGTACTTACAGGGAGACGGAATACACCGACTTGACATGCGGCCGAACGGCTCGAACTCGGAGTCCCCGGTTCATTAGACAAGTCAATGCTTTAAGCCGCTTAGCCACAATTAAAAACGTTTCGAAATATATCTAATGAAGCAAAAATGGTCAGGATTATTGTATTGTGTAACGTAAAGGGTAGTTTTGCTTCTTTTATAAAACGACAGACTTCAATGGTGGGGCAAGATAGGCAGTTATAAGATTTCCTTGTTATTAGTTTCAATGTTGAGATCGAGTTTTTGACGCATGAGAAGAAGAGGTTTAAACCTAGATTTCGAGGCAATGAAAATCTACCCAATCAGGGACCACCACGTGGCAACAGGTAAGTAGATTAGTCTCGTGAGGATCCCAAGGCCAAAACATTTTCTTCCTTCGGGTGTGTACCTTTGCCTCAATACCTCTTGGTAGGTTTAGCAAATATAAACATAGATTTTGAGGGAACGATTATCCCTGATCGATAGTGCTGTGGTTAGCAATGCCAACTAGCTACCAAGATTAGGTTCGTGTCCCGGTCAGGGCGAAATCTCAAACTTTGCGGAAAGTAACCAAAGGTAAAATGTGTGTTAATGAATCACACTGTGGCAGACTACATCCAAGAAAAGTCCTGTTCAATTTTGTCGCACATGATTCGTTATCCAATGACTGGTAGCAAAGCTTTTGCTTTTTTCGAGTCTCGCAATGTTAAACATAGCCAAAACAATCCCCATCTGTGTGTCACACACATGGTACGTTTCGACAAGATTTTTCCAGTAGGGGAAGGTTGTGTGTAAATGTATTGGTGAGTCATTTCTTCTCTTGATCATTATTTTGCTCTGTTTCACTCAAACAGCACATTAGCTATATCGGAAATCAACAAACTACTAACCAATCCAATCTCTCTCAGGTAAGCACTCAACAAGCAGAAATGGACAGCAAGTTTTTAGCCATGAAAAGAACAATTTCTCTTCTTGAGAAGTATGGGCAGAAACTACCGGAAATGACGGAAAAGTTTTACAAAGCTGCGCCACAAAGGTAAACAGTCGTCCATAGTTTGAAGCTCGGCGAATAATTAAAAGTTCGTCAAATACTGAAAAATAAATTTTACCGCATCAACTGTTGAAGCGGTATCAATTGTAGTATATCGAAACAAACTGAATGTGTAAAATTGTTCTACTATGGAGTTTTGTTTTCAGGAACGATTCTGAGCTTCATTTCTGGGGTTAACATACTCGGGTATACGTGTAGAATTTTTAGAAATGAGGTAGCTGTTGGACGAAACAGGTTTCATTTTGTGACCAAATGTAACAACTAAATCTAGTGAATTTTAGTATAAACCATATCAACTAGGAGTTTTCTACACGCTTACAAGGAAGCATAATCTCCTTCATCGTGGGTAGCCCGTACCAACATTTTCTTTACCTTAGTCATTACTTAGAGTACTGGGACTCAACTTTAATATTTTCGATTTCGTAACTGGGTTTGTAGATGGAACAGTCTTAAGATGAAAGTCAGCCAAGCAAAACAGCGGCTTGGACCAAGGATACAAGCTGGAGCGGACAGTGTCACAATGGTAATTTACTTTCTATGTATTTTATGACATTTCCTGCGTTTACTCTTTGTTGGAGCACGTTATTCGCAGTTGCTCTCCGACGAAGGGCCCCTTGTCTAATTAACCCCCCTAATTTCCTTTTCTTACGCCCCATGCTTTGTGAGGTAAAAACCGTCACACTTGCAAATACATTGCTGGTGGAACTAAAAATTATACCTTCTCTAAAACCGGAATAAAGCGTACTGTTAAAACTAATTTAACCTGCAACACTTGGAATGTTATTTACATGGCTCACTGCACCAAGTGTAACAAACAATATATTGGAGAAACCTTAAGATAGATTTGAGAACTACCAGGATATTGACTGTGTCGGATTATTCTAAAGGAACTGAAAGCATTTGGAGATCGTTGCGACTCGCTGTCACAAGAATTCAGCATGTCAGAAGTGTTCAGCAGGAAATGCACAGTGTACAACGCAATGAGTATCATGGACATGTTTAGCAAGAAAATGGAAGTTCTTGAAAGCGAGGCGCAGGTAGAATGATATATATGAATCTTCTGTATGAACAGCCCATTAGGAAAGATAAAAAAGATTTCCACCATATGAATAAGTTAGCCTGTAGGAATTGATTAACAGCCCTTTGGGAGTGGAAAAAGGTTTGTTACCCGTACTCACCACCATATTGTATAGATAAGTTTCCCTGCACGAATTCGGATTAACACCCTTTTTGAGTGGAAGAAGATTCCCTACCCATTCCCGCCACTATACTAAATTACAACTGAACCCCAATAATACGAACCCTTGGTAAATCGAATTCGCCGCTAGCTCGAAGCAAAACATATTTCCCTTAGATTTGCCCCTTGGATTAACTGCAACTCGAAGCCCCGATAATTCAATTTCTTTTGACAATTCGAATAACCAGGGTTCAACAGTAATAAGTTTCTCTGCATGAAATCCAATTGGTAGACTTTTGAAGAGTCGGTCTCATGTCACCTACTACACCCGCACGCACAAACTTATCCTGGCTCAAAACACTAACTTAACAGTTTCAAGAACCTTCCTCCTCAAGACTCTCTTCCTCCAAGTTGATTCCGAATACCTTTCAAACGTCTTTTTTTTTTATAATCTCCGAATCTAAGATTGGTTGATATAGGATGTTTTATGCGTAACTATGTAACTGCTATGTACATAATTGTCAAACAATGATGTTTCCTTCGAAGTATTTGGAAAACATTGTGTAACATTTATTTTCAACTTATCTTTTCCTGATTTTTCCTTAGGATCTCATCGAATTACAGGAACTGTTTGAAAAATCTGTTGTCAACTTCTCGTTGCTACCCCAGTAAGTATGACGATACTATTTCTTTTTTTTATTCTTATGTATTTCCTTGAACAACAAGCGAAACCTTAGGCATTAAATTTACGCCTGCACCGTGCTTTTAAATGGTTATAGCCAAAATTCAGCAAGCTCTTTTACAACAAAGATTTAAGAGTACCCATTTTTTACATTTCTCTCTTCCGACTGAGTTTTTTCAACATAGTCAGTACAATACAGATTAAAAGAGTTTGTATATAATCATGAAACTTAGCACCCTCGTATCCGGTAATTTTCATGCTAGGCTTCGCTCAGACCTTGGGTGTCTGCGCGATGTCTGGAACACCTATCGAGTGATACTTGAGCAACACACTGAATGGAAGCGTGGCCGATGGCAGAGAATTAACACCAAGCTGATGTGGAAGGCTACAGAGGCACAGCTGAATGTTGTTCGTGCGCTGCCTAATGATGCTGTTAACTGGGACGTCTATGAGGGAATGCACGACTCCATTTCAGATATTCAGGTCGGTTTTCTACATATAATTCAGGTATCTAGGTGGGTTCAGATATCCAGGTCAGTTTTCTACATACAATTAAGATATCAGATCGGTTTTCCATGTATGATTGAGATAATCGGGTCGGTTTTCTACAAATAATTCAGATAGCCACGTCGGTTTTATATACATAATTCATATATCCAATACGCTGTTATGTATATAATTCAGATATCCAAGTCGGTTTTCTATGTATAAAGTAGATATCCAGGTCGGTTTGATTTCTACATATAATTTAGATATTCAGACCGGTTTCCTTTATATAATTCAGATATCCAGGTCAGTTTTTTATACATAATTCAGATGCCCAGGTCGGCATTTTTTTATACATTATAATTCAGTTATCTAGGTCGGTTTTTTTTATTCATAATTCAGATATCCGGGTCGGTTATATATATATATATATATGTAATTCAGATATCCAGAACGGTTTTCTGTATATAATTCAGATATCCAGGTCGGTTTTCTATATATAATTCGGTTATCTAGGTCGGTTTTTATACATAATTCAGTTATCAAGGTCTATTTTCTAATAGAATTTAGGCATACTGGTCTTTTTTTGCAAATAGTGTTTTACGTACGCTACCTGAGATCCAGTTAACTGGGATGTCTGTAAGGGAATGCGCGATTTACTCTCAGACATCCTATATAAAATGCTTTTCGTACACTGCCTGCTGTTGCTGTTAACTTGGATGTTCATTATTGTAGGATTGCATATCACCATTTAAGCTATCCAGGTCGGTTCAGTTCATAAAGGTAGTAGACTTTGAAGTCAACAATTTCGAAATTATGTTTGTTTTTGAAAGGGTACCATCCGGAACTGGTGATAAAAGAAGATTTAGTTAGGGAGGGGCGGGGGTGAGAGTAGGCAATGTGTGCAGTATTTGTACCGTACGTGTATCTATGTTATTAGGCTACTGGTAATTAAGGTAACAATCTAATCGTCTTCAGTCCGTTTTCTCCTTCGTTCTCCTTTGTTCGCGTTGTTGTTAACGAGCCATGCAAATTGTGATAGGCATGCCTTCCGATTATTGATGACCTGAGCAGATCATCCATGAGACCTCGTCACTGGAAGCAGCTCGTTCGTCTTACGGGAGGTGCAGTGCAGATAAGCAATGACGGTTTAACAAGAATGACTCTTGGACAGTTGTTGGAGTTGGGATTACAGAGTTAGTAAACCTATTTTGAATCTTTTAATGCCATTCTGATTATCAGCATAGTTGGCGGCGTGCATGTTTGACTCGTAATCCTAGGGTCGCGAGTTTAAGTCCCGGTCAGACCACTGTAATGTGTCCTTCAGCAAGACACTTTACCCGACTTGTTCCAGTCGGCTCAGCTGTATAAATAAGTACCAACTTCTGCTGGGGGCTAACCTGCGATTGAATAGTGTCCTGTCCAGGGGGAGTCAAAGACTGTCATCATCATCCGCTTAACATTATAGAGACCAGATAAACGCCGGTGTAATGGGCTGCTGGCCTCAAGAAAGGGTTTTGCTTTATCAGCATATTACTCCTTAAGTGAAGTATCACTTAGTTGTGAAAATGAGAATGAAACTAAAAGATAAATGTGAAAAGCAATGTTCACTGATATTGGTTTCGGTGTAAGAGTGTAAAGAAAGTGCTTTTGATTTTTTAGTTTTATAGAAGAAAAGGTAGAGATAAGAAACATTCTATTTTATTTCACGACTTTTGAAAGCAACTGCTTATCAAGAATCATCTTTATTATTATTATTATTATTATTATTATTAACTATTAGTACCATTATTGTTATTGACATTGCTGTGGTTATTATGTTGTTGTTGTTTGAGCTCCGTAACTTCCCACAAGGGCCATTGACACAGCTGAGCAAGGGGGGAGGGGTGGTGCAAGGGTCATTGAAACAGTAGAGCAGACGGCTCTTCGGTTTTAACTCGTGACTTTTGCACTCCGCTCGTTGATCACGTATATGAAAAAAGAAAGTACGGAATGCTCACTCGGTTAACAAGAGGAATCTATTTTACGTGCAGATCATGTTGATGAAGTAAGAGCCATCATTCAGAGAGCAACAAAAGATGTTGCAATAGAAAGCTCGCTCAAGACATATGAAGAGGTCTGGCTGAGTAAAATCTTCGACCTCCGCCCTCATTCAAGAGTCAAGGGGCCATCCTCTGCAGCAGCTGCTACTCACGAGGTCAGTTATACCATAAATTAAAAATCGTTAAATCGTTTATTGGGCTCCTCGGTAGATAGTCCTGATGCCGCTTCACTTGACTGTTAACATGTTTAGGTTGGGTCACATGTAGCCAGTGAGGTCGTACCTGAGGTAATGTTCTTGAAACTGACAATCCTTTGCTTCCCTTATAGTTTTCTTTTACACTCTTGTTTTTGACATTTTTCGGTATAAACCCTCGTCCAACACAGCTGTAAATCACTGTGCCGCCACATTCAAAACTTTCTAACAGACGTACGAGGCATCAAGTACTGTAGGCTGTCCCAATAATCCAATTTTCCCTCGCCCTATCCTTTGACTTGTATAGATGCGTACCGCTCTGAAACCTACATTCTGTCCTTCCGGAATTCGGGGTAGATAAGAATGCCCGTCGGGAAATGTGAAAAAATACCAAAAAATATCAAGGCGTAAATAGTTTGGACCTAAAAGTAGCTCATAGCATCAATTTTGAAAAAAGCAGGAGAAAACTTAAAAAAAAACAGTTTTCTAAAACAACTTTTGTTTTTCTCAGAAAAGTAAAAAAGAAAATAAGAATTGCCGATTTTGACAACTAAAGCATACGAAGAGCATCCCTATCATTCCAATACAGGGAACCCCCCCCCCTCTCTTTCCGGCCCAATTCTGTTTAAATAAAATTTTAATGTTGTCTTGTTAGACCCAGAGCGAAATGGACAAGGGATCAGAGATCGATATTTATGGTCAGGCGCGTGGTTTGTCCAGTCGATTGTCAGTTGTCAGCCATGGCAGTGGAGGATTCAGCATTAAAGACACGAAAATGCAGGGGCGGAGGACCTCAGCGGCCTCTGCGGCGTTTTCAAACTATTTGATGAACTTGACACAGGTAAAATAGCTTGGAACAATGACAGAGAATGGCTTGTGTGAATGTTTAATTTCTAATGTATTTTGTCATTGCGCTATTGGCGTTAAATTACGTTGAAGACCACACAATGTGTAGGGCTCGCAAGGGTCATGGAAAACCTGGAAAGTCGTGGAATTTAGAATTTTATTTCCAGACCTGGAAAATTATTGATTAGGGTCATGGCAAGTCATGTGGAAAATTGGAAGAATTTAGATTGGTAGTAACTTGTAGAATAAATATAACCATTCCATATGTTTGCACAAAATTACATTCCTTTTCGCTGAATAATCACCAATTTCATCGCAGAGATAGACTTGCGGAGACGCAGTGCGATAAAACGATGCGAGATATAAATCACTTTAATTCCTAGAGTTGAACATGGCAATGCTATTATGTCTCAAAATAAACATCTTTCTCCGCCTTTGTGCCATTATGCTAAGTAAAGTGGAAAATAAATACTTTTGGTGTATTTAGGGAAAAAGTACAATGCTAGTTCATGGAAAATCGAGAAAAGTCATGGAATTTCAGAAAGTCAAAAGAGTACGATAAGTGGTGTACTATTAAGGGTACAATGAACTAATGACCCTCGTGTCTTGATACTGCACTAGGACTCTGGACCCTTGTGCCTTCTAAACAACTGTGATCCGATCTTCGAAGAACTAGAAGAACACCAGGTAAACGCGTACACACTTACATTCATACATACATACAGTATACATGAGGTTGTGTGACCAGTGCGTAGTCACAGTGCAGTATACATATACTTATACATAAAATCATTCGTACCTAAATGCATACACTAATACATAGATCTAGGCAAACATTGACACATATACAAAAATTACGCAGGAAACAGGCTAATATCTAAATAAAGGTAGGAATAATTGTAAAACTTATTGTAAAAACTTATGCCATTCAAGTATATAGACTGAGACAAACCTGTAAGTTTCCTGACAGTTGAACCTGAGACACTGAAAACCAATAAAAGAAGTAATAGTAAACATTGTAGTTGGCTATGACTGCACTTGCTGTCAAGTAAACTTGTGTGTTTGTTGACAAAACTTCAACGTTTAGGTGGTGCTACAGAGAATGCTCAATGGAAGTGCCGCCAGCTCCTTCGCAGACGACATTATGAAATGGCAGAAGCGATTGCAGGTTATTGAAGGAGTTCTCAGCGTGTGGCTTGAGGTTCAAGCCAAGTGGGTCGAACTGGAAGATGTATGTAGACAGAGGTTTTACTTATCAATATCCACCTGTTATGTACACGGTGTTCAAACGCTTGTTTAAAGTACTCTAAAGTACTCTCAATTATGTGTTGACTTCTCTCTATAAATAAGAACATTAAAGAGAAGCTGAACTTCTCATTGTTAGACCGCTTAAGGTCGTGGCGTCAAAACGTCAAAGAAATACATAGGCATGCGTTTATCCAATTGATAAGAACTTGTAAGAGTATCATTTGAAAATAATGCCTTGTTATGTATTAAAAGAAAAGAAAATCACAAACCAAACACAAATGCACATCGATTGATCATTTCGACTTTGTAATAACCTGGGCCCGGTTCCTCGAAACCCTGATTAACTTAACCCAGGGTTAACTCTTAACAAAACCTATTGGTTGTCATAGTAACTAACCCTGGGTTAGAAATAATCGGGTTTTGAGGAACCCGACCCAGATTAACAATCCAACCAGTGTTTCTTAAGCAAAATGTGTTTTGGAATAACATAAATGTTAGTATATGATATTTTGTATACAGTAACGGTAATTTTTTTAACTGTGCGTTTCAGATTTTCTCCAGCTTGGAGGTACGCATCGCTATGCCGCATGAAACGAACTTGTTTTCCGCTGTGAATAGAGATTTTCGAGTACTGATGAAAGCAACAGAGAAGAACCCAAACGTCCTACAAGCCTGCTCCAGAACAAGTAAGCTGCATGTCATTTTCATTTTATTTTAATACCATATTTAGTATAGTGTTTATTTTTTCCTTGTAAAACTTTTGGATTTAGATTATTTACAAAAGTGTTTTGGGAAGAAGGCAGAGTGCTCCTAATTCGAACTCTGCTAGTGAAAAGGAAAGACGTTAGTTGATTTGCTAATTGTTACGAGATTAACTGTTAAGTCTGTCGTAATAACAGGATATCAAACACAGAAAATGGATCGTCGAGATTTCTGGGACATCTGCATATTTAACTACTTACTTATTTACTTATGCCTTTAGCTCCTCCTGGAGCATAGGCCATTAACAATCTCCTTCCTCCATCTTGTCCTGTCTTGGGCTAGTTTCTCAAAGGTTTTCCATGTGAGGCCCCAGTCCTTCATTTCTGCCCCAATGTCACGCCCCAGGGTGTTCATGGGGCGTTTTTGTTTTCGCTTGCCTTAGATGTTACATTTCAGTGCTTGGCCTGTAACACTGTCTGGATGTTTTCTTAATGTGTGACCGATCTATCTCCATTTTCTTCGCCTCATTAGTGTTTGAATGGCTTCTTGACCTGTTTGCTTCCAAAGATCTTCGTTTTTTATTTTGTCTGTTCAAGATGTCTTCAGGATGCTCCTCAAAAATTTGTTGACATAACTAAACCATACCTAATCCAAATTACGACTAAAAGTTTTTAAAAAGCACATAATGTAAAACAGCTTTTAAGGTAATCAAGCCACTTTCATGGTATTCTATTATTCGTAGCATATTTACATGTTTCAGCAGCATCTACTTCCACCATCAGAATGTGAGTAAGCTTTGATCTATAAATAGTATATCATGAAGAGTGTCTTGATTGCCCGAAAATGCTTCTTTAACAGATATCCAAACTAAGCTGGAGAAAATAAACATGAACCTGCAACAGTGTTGGAAGTCACTTCTCAGCCATCTTGAAAGGAGAAGACAGAAGTTCCCACGGTTCTATTTCTTGTCGATGGAAGATGTACTACATGTTGTTTGTAATGGTATGAACAGTATAAAAGATTAAAAAGCATTGGTGTTAGTTTGAAGATCTGAGTAAATGAAGTTCTGATAAGGACTGTTGTAGCGGGTGTTAGCATGATGTTTTAGATATGTAGATCCCATGAAACTCTTCGTAGACGACCAACCTTTGATGGACTTATGTGGAAGTGGAGGTGTTACCGCCATGGAGGTTATTAGGGAATGGGTAATTCTAAACACGACTAAATCAGCTATGCAGTTTGTTAGACTTTTCCCGTTAATGATCGTTGTCGTTATACTTTTTAATTTCAATACACCGGCAGCTGTGATTAGCTACGATAGTTTTCAGGACTACAGTCACATGATGATCAAATGAATTGAATAATCTGGAAACTTTTCATTTTTTCCTAAATGAGTTCTTGATATTTGGAAGCTGTTTGAGCTTCCGAGTTTGATCTTATTTCAGATATTCTAAATGTTTGTCTTTTACACAGACTAGACTTGTACGACGGCGATCGAGGTGGACTGTTTCTGTGAAAATGGTTTCATACTTGCAGGATGGCAATGCAGTAAATTGCCAATCAAAATGTAACGTGTAGCTGAAAGTTATTTTTGACGTTTAATTTGAGCTCGTTTAGAAGAAACACATACGAAATAAAAATGAAAGATTTGGATCCTTTCTGTGGTTTGATACTTGCAGAATGGCAGATCAGTAAATTGTCAGTCGGATTGCGCCGTTCAGCTTGAAATATTCTTTGCTATATTATAAATCGAGTTATTACTTCTTTTGCCTTGAGGTTACGATCCAAGCCTTGTAAATCCATATATCTTCAAAGTGCTCGAGAATGTTGGTGCCTTGGAGCATGAAGCATTGGTAGTGGAAGGGCAAACTGTATTCCAGATTACCTCAGTTCTGAGTTGTCATGGAGAGCGACTCAACCTTAAACAGGTATTTTTTGGTGAAATTACATTGTTCCGTGACACAGGTACTTGATTTATTGGTATTGCTTTTGCAGTGGTTGTTTGAAATATTTTCTGTTGCCTTCAGTTTGATGTATCAAACGATGGATGGCTAACTTCCTTGGTATTAGTTGATGAAATGGCTAACTAAGTTCATACTTTGTAACGAAATTGCTTACTTCCGTGACACAAGTAATGCTTCTCAACGCTTTTCAGCGATTGTTTTGAAATTATTGCTGTTGTTTTCAGCCTGTTCTGTGTGATGGACCAATCGATGGCTGGCTAACTTCCTTGATAAACATCATAAAGCTTACTCTTGCGGAACAGCTTTCAGTTTTAATCGAGACTGAGCCCGATGGAGGGGCAAGAGGCACTGCTCAAAAAACTGTTCCTGCTGTCGAGCCTTCCTCTGACAAGCCTTCAGGGAATGCTAGTGGTTTTGGCCGTATTGAGCGCTCTTTTACTCTTGAAGACATTACTGAGGTAGGATTTATAATTTTGAAAAGTATAAGAGTTCAGGTTATGTTAAGTTTGCTTCCAAAACATTTCGTTCTAGACCCTAATAGTAAACACAGTTTATTTAAAGTTGCCTAACAAGGTTTTTTAAACCTTTATCTGGCTTAACGTTTGTTAATTTTTTTTTTCACTCGAGAACGGAGTTATCAGAGTAGGGGAGTTGCTCCATCACCGAGAATGATAGATTTAGTGATTGACGTTAAAGAGATGACTCTAGGATATTGTTGCGCAGAATTTTGTTTGCGCTTCCACAGTCAGGGTTAGACACTTGTTTAGGTTCTGTGCACAAAATAGGGGGTAAAAGACTGCTTTGTTCATATTTAATTAGGTTGTGTACCTGGTAACTCAGATTGAAACCTGTAAGAAAATAGAAAAAGCTCTAAAGGATGCAAGTACAGGGGAGAAAGACGCTCTGCAAAAGGTTTACGATAGCTTGACAGCTGTCTTAGAGTCAGCAGCTTTGATGCTCAGAGGAACAGACAGAAACCTCTTTGCTGCGAGTATCAGGTCAGACGTGGATACAGGGAAAGGTGCGAATGAAGTAAGCGAAGAACCAATGTGGGGAGCCAGAAAAAGCGTTGCTGCCAGTGAAAACACACGTGATCCAACGTCAGAAGCAGATGTTAAATCTGAGGCTACTGTTCATACATCAGCGAAAGGAGCAAAGTCTGTCAAAGTCTCTGTGACTGATTCTGGAGTAGAGCAAACGAACACAAAAATTGTCCTTAGTCGTAGTCAGATACAGAAGATAACTCACCTGATTTCTCTGCTCGTTCACAAACGAGAGGTGGTTTACAGACTGATGAGTATATTTCAAACTCAGTCAGGTTTGTGGTTCCTTTTCCATTCTCGCCCCTTTTAACTTATTATTTTCCTTTTCGTCTCTCCTGTACCCTTAGTTACCCATACTGTTTACCTCTTGCATCTAGCTACCTCTTTTCAGTCATAATGATTTTAGAGGGTTTTATAACAATTATTTACTGTAAGTAAAGAATCTTTTTTGAAGCATAAAGATGTAGAAGCAATCAGAAGATTCATTATAGCATATCAGGCTACCTGCTACTGCTAATTACTTTAAGATTTGTAGTATTGTTTTTGTTGTGGGTGTCAAAACTCTGGTAAACAATACAGTAAATGTGGTCGATAGACTTTGACACTTTTTTTCGTCTTTTCATGCTCAATAGAGGGTGCGAAAACTTTCAACGAGTCGTTTGAGTGGCACGGCCACGCAAAGTATTCTTGGGAAAGTGATAGTAAATGCTGTCAGATGTCGTACCTGGACATGTCGTTCAAATATGGATTTGAGTATCAGGGCACAAGCTCCAGACTTGTGCTTACACCGCTGACTGAAAAATGTCTTTTGGGGTTGGCTCAGGCTGTGAAAGAAAACTCGGTGGGAATGTGTGTAGGATCAGCGGTAGGTTACTTTATCAGTTTCGATCAATTCAACTTAGAATCACTGAAATAAGCTCTTAGCGTATATGTAAGGAAGTTATTACTGGGAGGGGCGGTTTTACGATAAAAGTTATCAATCCGCATATATAGTGCTAAGATCCAGACCAATACTCAAATATGCAGGTCGGTTTTTTAAATATAATTCAGATATCCTGGTCGGTTTTCTAGAATTATTTATAATTTAGGTTACTAGGCCGGTTTCCTATATATAATTCAGATAACTAGGTCTGTTTTCTTTTTATAATTCAGTTATCCAGGTCGGTTTTCTTTATATAATTCAGATTACCACGTCTATTTTCTATAAATTATATATAATTCAGATAACTAGATCGGTTTCCTATATATAATTTAGGTTACTAGGCCGGTTTCCTATATAGAATTCAGGTATCCAGGTAGGTTTTCTATATAAGATTCAGATTACCAGGTCGGTTTTCTATTAATTATATATAATTCAGATATCCAGGTCGGTTTCCTATATATAATTCAGATATCCAAGTCGGTTTTCTATATATAATTCAGATATGCAGGTCGGTTTTCCATATTTTCAGATATCCAGGTCGGTTTTCTATATAATTCAGTCATCCAGGTCGGTTTTCTATATACAATTCAAACGTTCCTCACATAGCAAACACCCGAGAGATTTTTTGCCAGTTTTATAATTTAGATATCAAAAACTATTGTTTCCTGTTTTATCCTATCTAAAGGGAATTGGAAAAACAGAAACAGTTAAGGAACTGGCTCGAATGGTCGGAAATGCGCTGTACTCCTATAACTGTTCGGAGAGCACTGGCCGCCACATCCTGGTAGATCTGTTCCGTGGTCTTGCTAGCTCAGGTTAGTGTTGTGAGAAATCGCTACATTACGCAAAAATGGCGGCCTGTACAGTTACCCTCAATTCCCAGCGCATTTGCTCCTCGAAATGCACAAAGAGAATCTAGAAACTTCAAATTTGAAAGGGTTGTTAATCTCTCTATACAAGAAATGTTGATTGCATGCATGCACAGCATTGTGGCTTTACTTTAAAGTGTATATATCAGTTCGGTTTTTCTATGTAAAAAATGCCCTTATCCTTCTATTGGTGATGGCAAAAAAAAATTCGTTTACGATTTTTCTTCATGGTGTAATTTGCGTTTAAAGTTTTGAAAAATCACTTCCGGTTTCACTTTAACCGCGCGAAGAAAGGCTGGTAACTACTCCGTGATGTGACGTAGAAAGCAGACTTAAATAGTCAGAGTTTGTGTTGTATGTTAGCTGTTCCATTTTCATGTAAAATATGATCATCAACATCTAACTCCTCCTCCAAGATAGATGAAACGTTTTCTTCATAATAAATTCTTTGCCGTTACTGATCCATTAAACTCTGCTTTCGACGTCACGTACTAGAAAACAATAGAGTAGTTACCAGCCTTCCTTCACGCGGTCAAAGTGAAACCGGAAGTGCTTTTTTAGAACTTTAAACGCAAATTACACTAGGAAGAAAAATCGTAATCGAATTTTTTTTCCATCACCAGTAGAAGGATAAGGGCATTTTGTACATACAAAAACCGAACAACTGATATATACGCTTTAAAGTAAAGCCACAATGTTGTGCATGCATGCAATCAACATTTCTTGTATTGAGAGATCAGAAATTCCTATCTAAGATACTATTTCATTTTGCTTACAGAAAATACTTTTACATTAAATCTTGTTAAACCTAGTATAACAATAAAACAATGTGTTCCTTTAGTAGGTCTCCACGTCGAACTATGCTTTGTTTCTTCTTTTGCAATTGCTTGCAGGTTGCTGGATGTGCTTGAACAGGCTTGATTCTGTCCAGCCACAGGTCCTATCTGTACTGATGCAGTTACTGCAGGCAGTTCTTGGAGCTCTTCGTGCTGCTAAATCAACTGTTATGATTCAAGAGGAAGAGGTTCCCCTTGTTTCAAATGGAGCATGCTTTGCTACACTCGCTAACCGCAAAGAATGTGAAAGTTCCACCAATGTCCCTTCTGTTGGATTTTTTCCTTCTTTCCAGGTACTTCAAAGTAGCTATCAGTCATTCCTTAGAGAGGATTTCACCTTAATGTTTGTCATCTACGATTTCGTGTTGGTTGAGAAACAATCTGTTCGTTACAGAGACAAGATACGGTTCTTATTGAAAAGACAGAACGGTCGAGCGGTTAGCACTAGTGACTCACGCCTCTGTTGACCCAGGATCGGAGGCTGAGATTTGTTGATCTCAGTCTGACTCCGAGGGTTTTTCTCCCTCAACAAAAACGATACCCATCTTAATTCTATCTGGCTGTGGAGCTGAGTTCTGAGGTCGTGTATGGGTCGTAAGGTGGCAGCTTTTGTGTATGTTTACGTCCCCTTTGTCTGTGTGTAAAAAGAGCGCATTAACATACTTTAGGTCCAACGTCGATGAGTTGTATACTTTGCAGTTCAGTCTCTGGCTGTAGAAAATCCGCCCAAAAATGACGTTTACAAACCCACTTTGAGTAGATTGGAATAAATCATAGCGGGGATCTGTAATGTCCTGCGTCTCATTAAACTTTTTTACAATTGTTTACAGTGCACACTGTCGCAACTTCCTAGAGAGCTCCTGGCAATGTTTCGATCTGTTCCGTTGTTTGGACCGGACCTTGAAATCCTAGTACAAGTGTGGCTTTTAGCCCAAGGCTTCATTCATGTATCAAGCCTGGCTTCCAGGATTGTAACATTGAGAAAGTTATCACAAAGAATACTGCCGTACTGTGCTGGTGAAGGAAAGGAACAGTTGGGCTCATTTCTTCACACAAGCACTGGCTGGGGGTTACAGAGCATTCGAAGGATGATCGCCGACGCAGGGCTTCATCTAACCAGCTTAGAAGAAGAGTCTGCTTCACAGAGAAAAAGGGAAAAAGTTAAAGGATTGATAGATACAGAGCTGGAAAACAGACCAGAGTCTCCAACAGACGGGCCTTCACCAGTTCCAGAAGGTATTTTTTGATTTTGTATCTTGCGTTTCGATTTGAATGTATGATACTGTGATATTTGGTCGGCACAAAGGTGAAGAAAACAAGTTTCTGTGCAACAGATTGTTTGCTAGTTTTCACAAATCCTATTTAAATTGTTATAAAAAGGATAAAACAAACATTAGCATCATTGACTATTTAGAAAGTAAAATGCGTTGATGGGCTCATGAAGCTGTCAGCTGTACTAGTGCATCTTTTGGCATGATTTTGAATACGAAGTAAGTATGATAATTGCTGTCAATGACAATAGGTTTTTTTATGGGTTATATATGAACGATATTACGATAGTGGCAATGTCAGTGATTATGAAGTTTAATTGTCGATGGGATTATTCATCATCCAGATGTTCACTAAGCCAGAGGCGAAAAATTGTTTTAGTAAAATTACTCGGGTGATTATCAGGGAGAAAAAACAGCTACTGTCAAAGATATGCAGAAGAAACTTTTTTGTTGCTCAGTTGCAGGAGCAAAATAATCGGTTGACCGTCGATTTCGACGGATCCATGACCCGCAGTTAACATTGAGCTTTGACGCATTCATGCGCCTTCACATGAGACCACAGACCAATGGCCGAGCTGCAAACGCGAGGAAACTGGTCACACGGAAAACTACCAGGCGCAACAATACGCTCCTTCCGTCTCCTTCGTTTTCCTTTAGCTCCTCCACCCTGGAATGCTCGAACTCATCCACCACTTTACTGCAAAATGCACGCCAAGTCGCTCTGTCCGAAGCTAGACTTTCAAAATAGCAAAATATTGATGGGGGTATTGCATTACCTTTGAAAAGTCTTACGGACTTAGCGCTTTACAGAATAGCGTATTCGTTCAAGGATTTCAGCTCCTCCTCCTAAAGACCCACAGAACGCGAGGCGGCCATTTTGAAAATTAGTTTACACGCCGGCTATAATCACCTTGCGCGAGATGATCATAGCCAGTATAATACGTCAGCCTCCACCAAAGGGAGCAGCAGAAACTCTATAATCACCTGAGTAGTTTTACTAACAGTAAATAGTGTTAACAAACAACAGTTCTGTATTTTCTTTTCATGTAAACCTGTTAGATAAAGACAGTGTGCACTGAAAGCTAATAATTTCGCGTGTGATCATAATGCAGGAGAACGACAACCACAAGTTGAAAATAAAATCGAAGATGAACAAAGTAATGGTGACCTCAAAGTAGAGGAGAATGCTGTGGTCCTTTCGCTGCGGGATAATTTCATCCCGGGGCTGACTGGCAGTGACGCCATAATGTTTGCTACGCTTTTAGCTGATCTGTTCCCGGGTGTTGACCTGCCAACTGTCTTTGAGAGTTTAGGAGTGCGAGAAGGCAGAACACCTATGAACGAACCTGTTTCCAACCTTGACGAAATACCCGCTACTATCCAGAGAAGTCAGGAAATAGAAGTATCTCGTGCAGAATCTGAAGGTAAAAGCTATGTTATTAGGGAGTAAAATATACGAGTATGCCAACGCCGACAACGACGGTAGAAAACAATAGTGAATACAATAGCTGCACGTTGGAATTTACCTGCACGTCGTTGACTTAAAGATTACAACATAAAAAGCTTAGTTTTGAAGTTTTTGCGACTACGAGAACGACCAACAGAAAATTATGTTAATCTTCTTTTACTATTAAAGTGCCTATCTCACCGGTTTATTGACGATTTCTAAAAATTATTTATACACTGAATAACATTTTGTCGGGGTAATTTCGTGTATTCCCCTTTTCTTTAATTTTTATTGATTTTCAAAAGTTCCATAGAGTCGTGACTGGACGTCATTTATCATTCGCCGGAAAAGGCTGCTACCGAATTTGAGGCTTACGTCAGAGTAATCACATGAGCAAATCTTGCAAGCGACACAAACTCTTGGCAGATCACTGGGAGAGCGCTCTGTTCCACTAAAGTTTACGATGTTTTTTCATAAAATGGCATACTATGGTTCAGAGTTCAAAGTGCCTCACTAATCTGACGTCAACAACCCAAGTGATGAAACTCGACCTAGTCTCTTTATTGCACGCGGTATTTTCGAAACAGGAAACCAAACAGCGCTTTTTTAGCGTCTTTGTAGGCGTTTCATTTTTTCCGCGTTTTTTCTTCGAATAATTGTTGATAAGTGTCTGAAAAATAATTCCAAATTGTCAGTAAACCGGTGAAAATCACTTTCATCCTTTTCTATTAACAAAGCGTAAAAGGGCAGAAAATGTGTCCTTTGTGAGCTGTCGTCGTCGATGTTGTCGTCATCGACTCTTAAACCCCTACTGCTTTATGTAAACTACAACCCGGGCCAAATTAGTTAAGACTTTTTAAATTTTATATATTGAATTTTTTCACGGCAGAGTCCCCCCCCCCTCCCCCCATACAATGTTGCTTTTAATTCACCAAAACATGATCACACTAACTCGACCAACATTGAAACGGGGGGAGGGGGCAGTTTGGACTTTAAGGTGAATTAAAACGCTCTATTAGTTATTTAAATTACTTAAAAGTCTCAAGGTATTTTGGCCGGGATTGTAGGTTGCCCCTAACATCTCAACAGGTTAACATGGTGTAACGAATAGTTAGATATAAAAATGCTATTATTAACAAATAGTGTTGCCCTATAGTTGAATATGTGTGTATATGCAATATACAGATTCAAGGAGGGCGGGAGGCCTTACCACTGGAAACTGGGAACAATCCGAGTTTCGTCAATCTAGCGTTAACAAAAAACCTCATAAATCAACTCAAAGTAAAACACAGTATAACCTTTTTTTATTCTGTTAAAAAATATATTTTGACTTGAGGATTTCCACAAGCTAAAGCGTTAGCCTTTTCTTTTTTGCTGTGCTTTATCGATTTCTACTGGATCCTTAAAACTAGTTATTTGGTTTTTGCGACAGAGCTTGGAGACGTTCATGCTGCTATCGCTGTAGCTACAAGCAGGTTGGGCCTACAACCAGGCTGTAGTTTCCAGTCTCGAGTGTTCCAGTTAGCACAGTTGATAGGCACACATAAAGTGGTAAGTAAAAATTAATATTCCTATTTTACGAGGTATTAAATGATAATAGCAATGATAGTGGTGATAATTAATTGTTAACAACTATCCCCCGAAAGGGGAGGTTTGGTCGCGGGAAATATGTAGCGCTAGGCACTGACCCTGAGGGGAACAACTGTTTTGGTATTTACCAAAAAATAATGCGCTTTGTTTTCAAAGAAACAATACAATGTAAACTTTTTCCTACTTTCAACGCGCGCGCTTCCAAACCGTTTCAAAATCATTTGATAGTCTTAGACATTGAGAGTTACGGGAGCCAATCAGAGCGTGCAAAAATTGATATCAGTTGTTTGGTAAATAGAGTTTTAAAACTTAGTTGATATTGATCGTGATACTAACGGTAATGATCATCTATTGATAAAATAATGAAAAGGTTATTGACATAGATGATATTTTGATATCAAGTTTTTGCAAAGAATAGCGTGAAACTGTAATTCTTCTTTATAGGTATGCGTGGTTGGCCCTAGTGGTTGTGGCAAGACGGAGTGTATTAAAACTCTAGCCGCTGCACATAGAGAAATGGGACGTGCTGTAAAAGTAGATGTCGTGTGCACAGCAGCAATGGAGTCCGGTGAACTTATGGGATATTCTGAACCTCAGACCAGGTCTCTTTTTTCTCTTTTTTTTTTCCAAGTCTCAATGTATCTTTAAAATATGAATTATCCATGTAAGAGAGTCATGTGAAAAAATTGGGAAGAATTGTAGGCTTTCGGGAACCGACAATTTACTGTGTGTCCTTAACAACCTCTTGTGTACCTATTGGCCTCTTAAACGCTCACAATGTTATATATTAGTTAAGAACCCTTTTAATGTAATCGGTTGGGGGGGATGCACAACCAACGTAGTGCCCATTCGCAGTTTTTAACGATTCTAAAATTGACTGGAGATAATTCCATCGAGGAGATAGAAAGAGTTGATTTCGGTGTCAGTGCGTTTAACTTTGTAAGTTAATTGACTACGCCAGAACCCCAACTGGTTGGAGACAGACCAAGTTTCGATTTCTAGTGTGGTTGACATAGAATGAAGTTGACGTTTCGGACTACTAAAGTGTGTTTGGTTTGACTCTAAATAGTGTTATTGGATACAATCTAGCCACATGGGTTGGAGTAAAGCTTCAAGCCAGGAATTTTCAATTCAAGTCAAAGAAAGTCTATAATTTACACATAGTTCCTCTTACTTAATTACTTACTTACTTACTGTCTACTGCGTTTTACCTAGAATTTTGGATAAAACGTACATAGGCCCTGGACCCCCCGGGGAAGGTTTTGTACGCTCGTGAAAATGATGAAAAGCAATTCACGACCCCTCATTGATTGGGAGAAAGCTATTGTTTTTCGTTACCGAGTATCGAGTACAGGAGCTCCTGGCTGTCATACTTACAGTTTGGGAATTTTGCAGTGAATGGAAAGACGGCTTGTTGGCAGTTCTACTGCGGCGTCATGCGCATGTGCTTAGTCTTCAAGACATGGGCCAGAGAGAAGGATGCAAGTCCATGATGAAATGGATGCACTTGGATGGCAAGGTTAGCAAAGCTGCATTGCGTATGCTTGTGGTCAAATATGGCAGCACCTTTTTGGTCTTGTGCGAAATGTGCCTGAAGTTGATATAATTATATTATGGGTGCATTACCCACTCTTCCTTCTTAAATTTTCCAAGTAAGGGTACCTGACTCGATTAACGGTCACTAGTTATCTTATCTACCCAGCACTCAACTTTGTTTTAAGGCCATCTTGTTAATTCACTATTTTTCATACAGCCTTTAAACTCTCTTGAGTAAAATAAGAGTTTGTTGTTGTTGCTGCATCTAAGTCCTACTCGTTTACAATTAACTCGGATAATTGAAAGTGGGACATAAATAGACATAGACTGGTAGACATTACATTACACACTAAGAAATGAATCAACAAGTGGGCGAGGAAAGCCTCGCAGCTTGCTGGACATTTATCTTCACATACAGTCGTCAAAAACACAGAGAAAGGAAGGGAGGCCTATGCAAACTATTTTTGTAGAGTTCAAAATCTTTGATCGCCGTCGTTTTGCTTTTATAGATTGCTGATGTGGAGATGGAGATGTTTAGCTCAGTAATTCAGAATGACGGTGAGTTAAGAGGGTCTAATATGCCATACAAATACTCCAAACTTGTACGAATTCCTAAAGACTAAAAAACAAATTTTTCATACCCCATTTCTATTTCGTGTTACCCTTATGACGAAACAGAACAAGAAACTTTAAGGCACGGTTTTCTCTCACTTTGCAGGGCATCCTTTTGAAAACAAAGTGTCCAAATCATCACTCAACATCTTTGATTGATCTTCATAGAGGTCAAACTCTGTCATGCTGTAATACCAAAGGCAAGTGTAAAAGAACCCGAGAAAGAAAAATTCAAACAGTCCCAGCGGGAATCGAACCCACGACACTTGTAAGAACTGAGAGAAACTCCAAATCTTAGCCCTGGAAACCTTAACAAGTTAAAATGTGTAGTTGTTGGCGGCCTACAAACGCGTGCTATCGACAAAAAGTGTTTTAGTGCTTGTCGGAGTTAGTTTATATCTAATTTTTGATAATGTTGTTTTTTTTGTATATTTTGAATGGTCCTACAAAATAGCTGAATATATTTTTTTTTCTGTATCTGTCTCTTCACAGGATCATTTGTGCTTGTTAATAGCGAAAAGATTAAAGTTCCGGAGGCACTACAATTTTTGTGGGAGGTACGACTCTTACAAGTTAAACGTTTTCTTCTTTCCTTCGATATTTTGTTTGTTTTTCACATTATATATATTTTTTATGTTTGTTTGGCTTCTTGTCTTGTTTTTTAGGAAAACATTGTTTGCACTACTCCTAGAATTCCTGGAAAACTTCTAGAATTTTCTGGGCCCTTAAAAACTCCTGGAAAAAAAGTTATTTTCGCTTTACTCCTGGAATACTTCTGGAATTTTGTGGAAAATATTACAACTCTATAACCCACTGAAGTATCTTGCTGACAATTGTACCTTTTGTATTTAGACTAAATTTCAGAAAGTTTTGTTCTTGGGATTTGGGTCAGGTCATGGGAAAATGACTGAAACTATAATTTTCGATTCTTTACAGATGGATTCGCTGGCAGATCTCAGTCCTCACACCCTTTCATCAGTTGGCCTCATGTGTCTAAATTCCTCAGATGTAAGCTGGCCCTTACTTGTAGAACGTTGGCTCGTTGCACGGCCAGAGAGGGAAGTGGAGGTGCTAAGGACGTTATGTGACCGGTATATTGCTCCAACTCTGGATTTCCTTGCTTGTTCTACAACAGTCCCTCCAGCTGCCGATGTTCTGCCCACTCAAAGCAAACCATCAGCACTTAGACATGTTGTGGCTGTCAAAGAGATGAACATGATAAGAACTCTTCTAACTTTAGTTGAGGTACAATATCTTTTTTAAATGGAACTTGCACTCCAAACCCATATTTTAATATGTTTAGGAAACATGTTTATGATTCCAAAATATGTACTTTCTAAAACGATTCATTTAGTAACATTCTGCAAGAATGATTAAAAAAAGCACTAGTCAATCCCATAGAGGCTAACATGTTGCACTGGCGTCTGACGCTACAACGTCAAACTGTCAAAAGAATCAGCTCTATTGCCTTGTTCAGACTGTTTTATTTCTTGCATTTTTCGTAAAATTATCTAGTAGAAGAAACAAAAACGTTTCCATTTTGAGCAATTTAACAAAAAGCTTACATTTTTAATAAGAAACTGCAATTAGATGTGATGTCACGGATTAGATCGCGAGCGCAAAGATGGCGGCTTCCTTAGTCTCCACCTTCACGTTTTGTAAACTATCTTTAAGGATACGAGGAAGAGACGCCATAAAAAAAATTTTTCTGGAATACTAAACAGATGTTCTTTTTTATGCAGGTTATGGAGTGCAGGTTCTAATTTTGTTTTTGCTAAAACAGTTTTTTGCCAGCGATGATAAAACTTTCCTAAGTGATAGTACGTACATGTGTTCTTGTAGTGTTTAAAGGTCAGACGTTACTACTGATGCTGCAGTTACACCAATCGCCTACCACTTTTTTGCATTTTTTGAACACGTTTAATCATAAAGGTAGCAAACTATCGTATTGCGCAGTAGTCCAACATAGCAAGGTAGTAAGAATTGTTTTTGCCTGTTAAGAATACTCTTTGTGAAGCTATTGATCCATTGCATAGTTGCCAATCATAGCCAGCTATCAAGAGTTGATTCGTTCCTGCATCTGAAATGCTCTTCCTGATGTGGTTGATCCATTGTAATACAAAGTCGATCCTACGCATCTTTCAAACCTTTTCTGTTACTGTTGATCCGTTTTATAATTTATAAAAATAGAAAACGCGCCCGTTCGTTTTGTTCAGTTATAGAATCACGTGTGAAATTTAAGTTCATAAACGAAATGCTTTGAGAAAAGCGAGCTGTGGGTGATTTTTTCTCGCACTTCTTGAATGAACTTTAAAATTAATCGATTCTATAACTAAGCATAGCAAACAGGGCTAATTTTCTATTTCTTGTATGAAATAAGCTATCAGAGTCAAGTAATAAAACCTCAGTGTGGCTCTTTTGAGAACTAAAACAATGCTGCCAAGCCAATCAGAACGCGCCTTGTATCAACTTTATTTTGTAATAGTCAGTAACTGCCAGGCACCATTGTCTGACTCCTTTGTGTCAATTCAATACCCTCGCAGATGCTGTTGGTTTATTGTATTGTAGATGATCATAGCCAGTTACTGTACTTGATTCCTTTCAAGTTTAACTCTTCCTGAAGCTTTCGAACCACTTATGTTTTGAGTTGATCTTAGCCAATTGCAGAAATTTGAGCCCTTTCTTTCTAATACTCTTACTGAAGCTTTTGACTTATTGTATTGCAGTCGATCATAGCCAATTACCAAGACCTGATTCCTTCCGAGTTTGAAAACTACTTCAATTACGCCGCGATGTGGGCTTTTGGTGGCACATTAGTTGATGAACATCGCCAGTATTTCAGCCGCTGGTGGACAGAGCAGTGGAAGGAGTTTGTAACGTTACCGGGTGACGAAGAGGTGAATGTTCATCATGATATAGTAAGATCTTGAAACTACACTTGTCAAACAGGGTGGGAATGAGAAGAAAGTAAGACCACATTATCCCCTCTTACCTTATAGGAAGAGGTGTAGTTCAGTTCGTTAGTGCGCAGGTTTCGGAGCTTGGGGGTCCCCTGTTCGATGCCCGATGACTGCACGTCTGTTTAGACTTTCTTCTGATCAGTGTAGCTGTAGTTTTGAAATCGGAGCACTGACAGACGGATGGGGGTAAAGGGAATACCGTCGGCCTCCATTGATAACAGCACTCTCGGAGAGCTGAAGGAACTCCGAACGTACATAACAGTACCTTTACATTGCATTTCCCTTTATCTTGCCCAACGATAAAAAAATTACTATCGGTAATTCAAAATAGCTCCTTATGACGACAAGACTTCATATACTACACTCTCCATCTAGTCCTGTCATTGCAGTGTTATGAAATTTCAAGGGAAATGTTATTGTGCTTCCATTTCAGGTGTGGAATTATTACGTGTTTCCTGAAACCCATGAATTTGTAAGTTGGAAAGAGTGTGTTCCTCCATACGCGCAGACAGCTGCAGAGGGAATCCCTAACGAGTCCTACGTTCACACTGTAGAGAATGAGGTAATGTATGACTGTACTAAAACGCTGTATAACAGTAATTATTATAAAAAAAACAACTGGATATTGAATTTTAAGCCATTTGATTGGTTCCCTACTCACTGTATAATATCTCATA
>JAOBRD020323852.1:0-21403 GCA_027575215.2 Hydrozoanthus sils | reverse complement strand
CCATAGGTACCCTGAGCAATGCACAGGAACCCCTAGTAATGTATTATTGGCATAGGTACCCCTAGCAATGCACATACAAGTAAATTAAATCAAAGGTGACGCATCGGTTCTCTGTGACTCTGAATTTCGCGCGTAGGCAGCGGAAAAAGGCACAGACATAGCGCCATAGATCTACTATGCGGATGCTGTGCCCCAGGAACTTGTTCTGACCACATTCTATCCGTTGAAGGAGCTGTCGCTCTTTCTGGACTCGGTTTAGGACTTCGTCATTGGTAACCCTTTCGACCCAAGAAATCTTGAGCATACGTCAAAGTTTCTAACTACATTCGGAAACAAAATTAACAACTTATCAACCTCAGACCTCGGTCTTGTGGGATGAATCTCTCTACGTTCGGTCCGTACGTCAAGACCTCGGTCTGAGATTTCCCAGTAAAAACCTCGCTATCGGTTAATAAATGTTGTGTACCAAAAATTACAAGTAAGAGTTGGACTCAGAATTTTTTCTGAGCTTTCAACTTGTGAATCAACAATTTCTTCAACTTTATATATGCAAGATTCAAACTACCATTTGATAATAGAATTGAAGCAAGTAGCAACATATTATTGGACATATCAAGCGAGCAGTTTACGAGACGTATGTCAGCGGGAATAGACAAGAACTTAACCAGTGGCTCGGCTCCCCATATGAGTATCTGTAGCTCAGTGGGTAGAGCATCGACCGGTAATCAGAGGGTTGTGGGTTCAATTCCCGTCAGTGACTCAGAATTTTTTCTGAGCTTTCAACTCGTGAATCAACAATTTCTTCAAGAGTTGGATATATTCGAGTACTGACTGATTGTTTGATTAATTGATTGAATGTTTGGTTCGTTAACTAATTGATTGTTAATTCATTGATTGAATAACTTATAAACTAATTGATTGGTTGATTGATTAATTCATTTGTTGGTTGATTGATTGGTTAATTGATTAATTCCTTGTTTATTGTATGATTAATCATTGGTTGGTTTGTTGATTGACTATTTGATTAATTGATTGATTGATTGGTTGGTTGATTAATTAATTGAATGACTGACTGAATGGTTGATGCAGCTCGCGCGTCTTACCTGGTGGACTCGGCACGACTCTCCCTCCAGTACAGACTTCGCCGAGGATCAGCGAGATGAGCTCGTTGCTATGAAGAATCTATCTCAGCCCGAGATGGACAATGAAGTAAACTCAAACACGGCGAAGAATGCAGAAGACGAAAAAGAGACTGCTCAGTGTAAGTATGAAAATTGTTCATCAGATAAAGCAAACACTAAAAGGTGACTTAATCTAACCACAACTGTATTGTATGTATGTTCTTTGACAAATCAAAACAGACGCCGTAAGTAGTATAATGTGCACCGAGTTTCCCTTATTTTTGCGGAGCCAATGCGGCACATGCATAAATTATCGCCTTTGTACACGTGTTCCAAACTCACGAATAAATTGCCGCGCACGCATAAATAATTTCTTTTATGTTCCATCTTTATGAATTAAATGCGGTGGAATTTCATAAACGCGCGGTGTAACTAATTATCTCTGGGATAGCTCATGAATATAATGCGCTGGAATAATCATCGCTTCTGTTCTTGGATGGGTTGTCCAAACTTGCCCGATGCCGCTGGCGTTTCCCCGATCGAAAAATATAGAAATTATTAAAAAAACATTTTTAAGGAAAGTATAGCGAGTTTAAAAGCTTATTCAAATCATCATAATTTATGTGTGCGCCGCAATTTTTATCATGAGTTTGGAAGACAATGCCAATGGAGATAATCTATGCATGCTCCGCACTGGCTCCGCAAAAATAAGGGTAATTCGAACGGTGCTTGCATACTTTATTACTGCGGCAGCTACCGCAATCTGATGGTTCCTTGCAGTTTCTTTTTTCAAGTGCCAAACCTATTTTTACGTTGCTCGTGTTGCTATCATTACTAACTATAGTTAAACCCCGATTATTCGAGCCCTCAGTAATTCGAACTTCCTCCCCCCCCGGAACTCAAGCAAAACTAATTTCCCTTTTCTATTTGCCTCGTATATTTACTGTAATTCTAACCAATGTTACTCGAAACCCCAATAATTCGAAGTAGTTTCAATTTCATTTTGGAATAGTCCATTTCACGGTTCTTGAAAGGTAATCAAGCTTCTACATGAAACCGAGGCGAAGGTTGTCCTGGCACAGTTGGAGGAGTCGAAATAATAGACATGCTAATAAGTTTCTTTCTTATGATATTCATTTCCACTTCTCTGTGTCAGGACAACCTTCGCCTCGCCTTCATGTATATGGGTTGGTTACCTTTCAGGTACCGTGAAATGGACCATTTGAGTTACCGGGGCTCAACTAAGAAACAAATGCCATTTAGTTAAATAAAACATACCACGAATTTCTAAACTGCAATTTCTTCCGAGATAGTACTGAATTTGACTTTGCTCTTACCCCACAGTTCAAGGAAAGAAACGAACCAAGAAAGACTTTCTGCTCAGCTGGTTTTGTGGTTTGGAGGAAGAAACTCCAGAGAGACTGAGGTCAGCAGAAGAGAACAACAAGCGTGTCCAGAATCTGAGATCACTTGAACAAAATCGTTCTGTAAAAATCTTTCTCAATGTAAACGCGGTTATGCTCTACGTTATCGGAATATATCTGTATGTGTATTTTGCTATAGATGCTTAACGAGACTTTATGTATCCTTAAGCTCAAGTAGTTAACAGTATACTTGAAACATGAAAAGCTGTTTTTTACTTTTGGATGTTATGGGACCCAATATGGCAAGCCAAATGTAGCAATGAAAAAATCCTACAATTCAATACAATAACGATTCGATTCAATTCGATGAAAAAAAGTCCCATGAAAAATTTCCTAACTCAATGACATTGGCCAATTAAGTGGGGTTTTTTTGTTCAACGAAAACTTATTCCATTAAATGAAACTTCATCCTAAACTCTGGCTGGTGGGGTTCATTTTCAAATTCCTTTTGAGCTCAAAACCCAAAGGGCCTTGAGGCAGTACGGAAGCTACGATCTCTGAAACTTAACTAAATCTTTGGTTGGAATCAACGCAAGTTGATAAACCATATGAAATTGTTTAACATAAGAAGGACGCTTATTAAAGTACCTATGAAGTGAAAAATTTCATTACTTCACTAGATAGACCTTGCTAAACGAGAAATAGCGGTGAAAAAATTTCGTCGAAATCATTCGTGGTTCTCGAGATATTTAAAACATTTAATACTTAAGATGTTTTCAACTGATGAAGTCATTAGTGGTTCGGGGAAAATTGGCATTTATTTAGAGATCAGCTGCCAATCCAAAACCTTTGGATGAATTTGAACCAAACTTGCACAGATGATCTATTACACCATCAGCCCAAGTTTGGCTTTAAATTTGATAGGTATCCCGGTAAATGAGCGCTTACCCAAATATTACTTGCTATCTCTGGACCTTCGAAATAGACTGTGAAGGAAAGAACTCCACTTTCCTTACTATCCTCAATTTTCATCTTGGTTTTGTTCTCTGTGTATAACTTTGTTAAAAAACGCCAAATAAAGGAACGTCTCTTTTAAATAGAGAGACAATATAACATTAATTGCCTCATTTTGTCTCCAATCGATCTTTCTCACACGGCAGTGTGACAGTCGCTTTTTTGCGGCTAGCCTCGTTACAGTGTCGAGGGTGTTACTGTACGGCTAGCCTCGTCGCAGTGTCGAGGTTGGAAAATCAAAATCAAAGGCTTTGACTACAAATGGTTGTCACGTGAACAGGTCTACATTCCATACACGCTGATGACATCCAACATGTCTAAAATTCCAAGTTCTGAAGAGAATCAATCGCGTTTTGAGTAGGCTGGTTCCCAGACTCCGCGCGTGGCTATGGCAGCGTTTACACGTGTGGTATTCAATGGCATATCTTGAGCAAGATGACAACTCTAAGCACAAGTTCCACGTGACAGATAAATTCCCGTCAACAGTCATTTTCTGGACATCGGGGCGTAAAAAACAAAAAAGGGAGAAAGAACGAAAAAGGGAGCTCCTTGCAAGGGGCTTTGGGATAGGGTCATCTAGAATCATATGGACAAAGAAAAAAAATGATCGTTTAAGCTGGAAATAACATTCTGCTAGAATTGGTCATGCTAAAATATGGGCAAGATGCGACATGACAACTTTTATAGCGCAAACATTCTTCGGCAGGAGTCACATAATAACTTTTATTGCGCAAATATATTTCGGTGGGTGTCACGCGATAACATTAACAGCGTAAACATTTTTCGACTTGTGTAGTACAATAACCTTCATAGTGCACAACATTCTTCGGCAGGTGTTGCGCGATAACCTATATAGTGCAAATATTCTTCGGCAAGTGTCACGGAATAACCTTTACAGTGCAAACATTCTTCGGCACGTGTCAGGCAAAATCTCACACACACACACACACAGATTCTTTATTTGTACAAATAACAGTGGGAATTCTTAAATTATGAGTTGGCTTCTTGAAACCGAGCGAATGAAAACATTGAGTTAGCACATTATGACAAATTTAAGAGTACGTGGAGCAACTACTGATTTTCAGTAGCAGCAATATGCGACGCAAACTTAACTACGCCAAGCTGCAAAATGGAACATCCTACATCCTACAGTTTGGGTCATCGGACTGCTCGACAAAGAAGGCAGAACTGACCGTTAATATATACATCACTGTCTCCAATGGAGGAACAATTCCAAGCATCGACTAGTTTCTGTTTATCGTTAAAATCCAAAATGTTGTATGAAAAATTAATCTTCCTTAACTTTGGAATCTCTGCTCCCTGAAACAACGTTTTTATCTCCGTTGGAATCTCGTCACTGACAGGAGAAGACATTCCACAGGCCGATACGTCAAGTTCCTCTAGAACGGGTCCGAGGCTTTTCAATACATGTAAAACGCCTTCATCACGAACTGCTGTGTTGCCAGCCAGGTTGAGGTAGGATAGCTGCTTGCATACACATCTAAAAGGGTAATAATTATTATCACTTAATTATAACTAAGGCTACATTTACACGGTTATAAATTTTTAACCGTCCGAAAATTTCAACGTTTAGGCGTTTCCTCTAACGGAACCAGCCAAACCTTGCAAATATTTGACCGGCTAGCCGTGCAAATTTTCGTCCTGCGAAATCGAGGTCAGCTTTTTTTTGGTCAAAAGTATGATCGATAACACTTCTAACGGGTTAATTATTGCACAGTTTGAAGAATTGATCTGCGCATATTCACATGGTGAATGGCTGACAAATAACCCCGGGCTCTAAGTACAATCTCAAATAATCGGTCTCGTGTAAACAAAATATATTTTCTGGCAAAAAAAGGGACAGTTCCGTGTAAACAGATCAAATTATGTAAATTTTAGATCGGTTAAAAGTTTACCCGCCGTATCGTGTGAACATAACCTAATATTTAAATAATTTACAAACTAGGGTAATTAACAACACTACTCTTCGAGCGAGATTTCAAAGTTTCATCTTTACAGATTCTTCAAAACCAGGGTTCACACCGAAAATGAGGAATGAAATTCCAAGACTTTTCCATGATCAAACGCCATTCTCCATGACCAAAAAATATCGAGAAATCAAATAATCCACTCCAAAAACCAAGCTTCAAACACTTTAATCCCAACTCTAAATACCAATTACACCTTCTGAGCACTGAAAGAAAGCGTAACGTTTTTGAATTTACAGCAAAGCACTTAAATTTGTCAATTTAAGACAAACGCATCACATGATTTAAAATTTCGAGAGAATTCGTTTTTCCAATCAAAATCAAAACCAATATCAAAATTCCATGACTTTTCCATGGCCCTGACCATTTTCCTCCAATTCCATGACTTTTCCAGGCCTGGAAAATGCGTTTTCAAATTCAATGACTTTTCACGACCGTGTGAGCCCTAAAAACGCAAGTACTTTTAAAGGACTTCGCCAAACGCTGGGATGTACTGAAATGCAAGTGAGGTGCATGATTGATGTATGTGTAAGCAAGGGCAGAGAAGCACAACTATTGCACATTAATTTAGCTGTCCACGTTTCTTTTCAACTTTTCACCGTGCTTGTATACAAAAAGAAATGATCCTTCAACCTCAGCTTTTAAAAAGACTAATTGATGAAAGTGATTTTCTCTAAACTATACTGGCAGTATTCGTCACCGCTGAGCACTATGATTGATCTTACATATCAAATGCCAATCATTTTTACAGTTCGGCTACAGTAAGCACCCGCATAATAGTACAAGTGGATCGAGAACACTCAGGCTGAAATTTGGCTAAAAAAACTATCAAAGACATACGAAACACATTCAGCCAAAAATGAAAATTGCTGTTATATAAAAAGCTGAATGACATGAGCTATTGAGTAAGATTTTTAAAAACTTCATCGAAGACCATAGCGGAGATTGTTTTACTGCCGTTATAGGAATTTCCAGGGTACATTGTTCTTGGACTTAAATTGCTAAACAAAATTATGCAACCAAATAAATGTTACCTTCTGGGCCCAGTTCCTCAAAACCCGATTAGTTCTAACCCAGGGTTAGTTACCATGACAACCAATAGGTTTTGTTAAGAGTTACCCTGGGTTAAGTTAATCGGGTTTTAAGGAACCAGGCCCTGGCTTCTTTAATTAAAGTTTTAGATGCGATTTAAAGAACACCTTAAGAACACTTTCAGACCGATTTTTTAGAAAACACCTGATATATAAGAACGAAATCGGCCTGAACCCCCAAAACTAAGTTCTTTTATGCGGTGTTTACTGTATTTCTTTCCTACCTGAGAAAAATCAAAGTCCCGTCACTTGTGATCTGATTACAGCTGAGGTCCAGCGATTGTAACCCTGACTGTACTTGTTTTGACTGGATTATCGCCTCTACACCAGCATCATCTATATGGCAGTCCCTGAGAGTAAGGGTTTTCAAATCACTTTCTCCCTGTAGATATAAACAGCATAGAAAACTTTATTAGGCTGTTCGTGTTGCGTTTACTGAAGAAACTACTGTAAAATGAACTGGCAGAAAGAGTCGACGTTTCCGTGCATGACTTCAAAAGCCGTTCAAAAACTCAGGTTCTTTTTTCAGGGCAACTCAACATTATGTACTTCTAAAATGACAGCGAAAATAAAATCAAAATTTTTTCTAAGCAAATTTAAGGTACTGGAGAACCAATTTCACATACATTTGGTTTACTCTCCAGGGCTGCGTTGATCAAAAGACGATTAGCCCTAATCCGAGATTAATTACCAGGACAACCAATACTGAAAATATTTTTGTTAAGAAATAACCAAGGATTATCGCTAATCAACCTTTGAACAAACCCTTAAAAAATATACAGTTTTCTGTTTTATTCCTCTTATTACCTATTTGAGGTCAACAGCTGAAACTTTGCCATTTTACTAAAATCAACGTGGTCTTTTCATTTCTGGATACCATTTTGTCAAAGCTGATTGGTTTAAGATAGCCGCGGTCACGTAACCCCCTAGCTGCAAATATCCTGTCTAAGAGACCACAAATAGTGGCAATATTCGAGCAAGCCCTATTACCTTTTCCAAAAATGTTTTGAAATAAACTGGAACTTCCGGGCTCTTCTTGTCCCCTACGGTAGAGCTCATGTCGAGATGACGTATACACGAAGGCAACGAGTTTAGCACGTCGCTTACACCAGCAGGCCCGAGGTCGTTGTGAGACAGTGACAGGTATTGTAAATTGGAAGAACCTGTTTAATAAGGATAAAAAAATGGAGTCACCTTCAAATTGCAAGAGGAAGGGCAATAGAACAATAGTGAATACAATAGCTGCACGTTGGAATCCACCGTGCTGGCTACCTGCACGCCGTCCGACGTTGTCTGGAAAATGGGGAGTTTAAGTAACGAGGCAAAAATGTCAATGACGACGGTTTTTAAAAACACACTTCTTGCTTGCCGCTTTCAATCACATATGGCTACTTTTCTTTCTCTTTTGTCCCAGTTACGCTTGTTGAATAGAAAACGATGAAAGTGTTTTTCTTTAAGGTGGATGAAAATTGACAAAATTATATGTAGGTCGTTTTCGTAGTCGTAAAGACTTAAGAATTGAACTTTTCACGTTGTAATTTTCAAGACGACGACGTGCAGGCGTCCCACATGGTGAGTTCCAGTGTGCAGCTATTGTATTTACTATTGTTTTTTGCCGTCGACTTCGTTGCTTAAACTCCTTAATGTTAACTGAACAGCTCACTTACTAATCTTTTTCTGTAGCTCGGACAAAAAAGAAAGCAAACTTGTCATATGTGAATGATGCATGATGAAAAGGTAGAAGTGCGTTTTTGTAAGCCATCTTTGTCGATTTTGCCGTCCTGGTTGCTTAAGAGAAGCATCACATATCAGTTTTACCCACAAGAAACGTCAAATGTACATTTTTCTCGAGAACCCCACCACCCCCCTTCCCCCATAGAAACGTCGACATTTTGTTTTAAATACAAAGATAATATTTGATAGTATAATAGAAATATAAAAGTTCTCGTGGCAGTATGCGATCTTTTGATTGTTACGAAGTTTCCGCTAGTCACGTTATTGATATATGGTATATGATCTACGGTTTCAAAAAAGCCAGGAAATCTTGATTAGTAATCTTGCTAGAAAAGTTAATACCGTGAGATAATTTTTTGATCAATTGCTTTACCCATATTATGATTTATACCAAATCTAAAATCATTTGATTATTTTTCAAAGAAATATCACGGCCGCCAACTCCCTCCCTCCTCCGAACCCAAGCCCCTAACGTACATATATGACATTTCTTGTAGATAAAATCGGTATGTGACGCTTCCGTAAGGCCCCTAGTACCTTCCAATATTCCACGGTGTAACTTAAAGTACTTACCAAACTGTTTCTATGGAAACACCAAGTAGAATGCTGAGAATCGAACCCGCAACCCTCCCATTACCGGTCAGATACTTTACCCACTGAGCTATATATACATTTTAACAGAAAGTTCTCTTTAAAATAACAGCGTCTACAAAACTACCATGCCAGTCTATGTAGCCCAGTGGGTAGAGCATAGGACCGGTAATCAAAGGCCTAAGGGTTGCGGGTTTGATTACCATCAGTGTCTCAAAAAATTTGTTTTGAGCATTCAACTTGAGAAGCACTTTCTTTCTTACTTTATAATACCAAGTTGCAAATTTCCATATGGACCACTTAGAATCTCAACTTTATCTCAGCTTCTGTCTTTATCGAAGCACAGTACGGAAAATAAAGCCGGCGCTGAAATCGGCGGCGCAGTGGCGGAGCGGCTAACGTGTTTGATTCGGACTAGGACTGCGAATTCAAGCCCAGGTCAGACAACTGTGTTGCGTTCTTCAGCAAGACACTTTACCCAACTTGTTCCAGTCGACTCAGCTGTATAAATGAGTACCAGCTTCTGCTGGGAGCTAGCTTGGAATTGACTAGTTTCCTGTTCAGTGGGTGTCAAAGATCGGAGATAAGCACCGGCCTAATGGGGCACTTAATGCTTGAGAAAGGATTTGAAAAATAGCATCAAACCATTTTACCCGTGTGCAAACTTACAGGACTTCTGAGAAGTAAAAACGTTTGAGTAACGCCATCAAGTGACATCTACAAACCTTACCAAGCTCCAACGGGTACAAAACGCGGCCGCTCGACTAGTATGCTCAGTCACAAGATATGGACACGTTACACCGTCATTGGTTAACCTTCACTGGTTCCCGATCAGATTCAGAATGAACTTCAAGATCGCAATGTTTGCTTTCAAGTGTATTCATGGACAGGCCCCCACTATCTAAAAAATCTTATTGCAATTAAGAAGTCAACCCGGCATAATTTAAGATCAAGTGCGGGTATCCAACTCCAGGATAATTCCAGAAAAACTAAGAAGACGCTTGGCGACCGTGCCTTCTCTCATGCGGCGGCCAGAGTGTGGAACAGTTTACCGCAGGAAATTAGATCTCAGAAAGAGTACAACACTTTTAAATCTAAGCTTAAAACGTACTATTTTAAACAAGCTTTCGATTTATAGTTTAATATTTTATTTAATGACACCTTTCGTATTTTATCGCAAACTGTAAATAGGATTATATTAGTTTTAAATTTATATAGTGCTCTCTTAAATTTGATTGTAATAATATTTTGGATTTTAATTGTAAATTGCCTTTGATCATATATTCACATGCTAACTTGCGCTATACAATGAAAATATTATTATATGGTAAATCAAGATAACGGCACAAATGTTTACCTTTAAGTGCTGTAGCAAAACGTCTGCTTCTCCCAAAGATTTTACCAGTAAACGCACATGATTCCAGCTCTAGTTTGCTCATGTTTTGACAGCTCTCTAAGACGATTGACAGCGAATCGGAGGCACTATCACCGAGATCGTTAAACCCCAAGTAAAGCTGTTCAAGCTTGAGGCCACCTGTGCCCTGTTGGATAACACAACACCACCACTTTGTTAGTTTGAGTATATTACACCCTCAGGGGTTATTACCCCACGATATAAAAAAGCGTCAGTTCGATTTTGGAGTTAAATTAAACAAGGATCCGCGCTATAAAATAACCTTCGGCCTGTTTTTTTTATACTTTAAGCGTGAAAAGGAACCCCTTTCGTACCATCTCCCCTGTAAGGCCCATAATAGCCCCATGGAGTAAGCCATTTCGTCCTGACAACGAGGCGTCAACGTGTCTCAGGAATTGAAGACTTTTAGATTATTAGTCATTCAGGTTTAGTTATTTTTCGAAAACTTAAATTAAGAGAAAAACCTTCGGAAAGATTCTAGGTGTAACTAGAAATAGGCCTGGAAAAAGCATTTAGAAAGTCAATGACTTTTCATGACCATGTGAACCCTGATTTCTCTTTAACGAAACTCAAGTATTGCTCAATCGAACATCTTATTCCTCACTTCGTTCGCCATTTTGCATTTTGAACAGCCGTCAAAGCACCGTTCATATCAGAAAGAGGGGGGGAGGAGCTATCCCTATTTACTTGTTTAAGGAGAAACAAAAGCAAATAACCCCAAACCTCGTCGTTGCTTTGTGCTGCTCTAGTAAGCGAGGTCGCAAAACAATACAGTCCATTGTGAGTAATTCCATTGGACTGCAGGTTCAGTACTGTCAACCCTGGTAACGTGGGCACAGCAGTTGAGAGGGACTGGACACCAGCGTCACCTGCAATTAGAAAACACCGCGATGACCACAAACTCGAATACCTTTTCAAAAACACAACGGGCATGTTTAATACTCTTTTGCAATAGCCGGATTTCAGCTGACGTAATGCTTACAAACAAACCTTTTCAAACCCAAACATCTTCGGGGCATAAAACAAAAAACCTTTGCTTCAAACTACCGATCAAATAACAGTTGACTCATTAATGACAATGACTTAAATCCTCTAACTGTTTATAGCACATTCCGGTCTTCACATGAATATAGTTCGGAAATGAGTAAATTACTACTAATAAAATTTATCGAAGCTGTCTAGAGTTAATTTATTGTATATTGGTAGATTGTTGAATATAGCTCCTTGGTTTGTCCCTACATAGGATTCTGATCTCTTTAACAGGGTTCCTGAAGCTAACACCTGATCAAATTTAAGACCTTTTAAGACTTTTT
The DNA here is from genome assembly GCA_027575215.2 of Hydrozoanthus sils. Lineage (NCBI taxonomy): Eukaryota > Metazoa > Cnidaria > Anthozoa > Zoantharia > Hydrozoanthidae > Hydrozoanthus > Hydrozoanthus sils. The sequence continues at coordinate 9,773 of JAOBRD020323852.1, read as the reverse complement.
AAGAAAGAGCATAAAATATTTAGATCAATATCACGGGCGCAGCTGCCTTCATTTCCGGACGGGATCCGACAACAATGAAGAAAAACGGCGGTGTTTCAAAAATATTTTTCTTGAGCAAAAAAGTAAGACCATTTTAAGACCTAGTGAATAAATTTCGTAAATTTAAGACGTTTTCAAGGCCTTAAAAAAGCAAAATTAAAAATAAGACTTTTTAAGACCCCGCAGGAACCCTGTTTAACCATGACCCTGAATGCAATTGGTAACTAATACAGTACTGAGCTGCTTCACCATTAAGAATACGACTAACAACATTATGCAAACAACACGAAATATTTTCAAGAGAAGCAAATAAGTGGTTTAATTGTCGAAATTTGCAGTTGTCCGTTATAAGAAACATGCCGAATTTTGGGGGTCAGAACAATTATTAATCGAACCTATTTCTTCAGAATATCATTTACAAAAGTACAGTCGAATCCTGATAACTAATTTTTCTCTTGGATTTGCCTCGTATATTTACAGTACTTTTAACCCCCCTAACTCGAAACCCTGATAACTCGAAGATCAGACCTTTCGGATCCCGCCCAGAAGGTGTAAAATGATTACCTACCTAATCTGTTTCCTGGTAAGATCAATTTCACCAGCCCGTCATGCCTCTGCAAGGCTTTGAAGAGTGGTAGAACATGCTTTGCACATAGCACAGCGTTTGGCAGGGCAAAACTTGATAGCTGGGGTTCAGCCTTCAGAACCTGACTGATGTCTTTCCTGGCATCTTTGAAAAGTAAGAAAGAATAGAATTATACAACAATTCATAAGCAGGATAAACAAGATTAAATTGAGAGATCTAGGGCAAAATCGGCGTAAGTGACTTATGTTGAAGTTGTCAACCCTCCCTGCATTATCCCTATTATCTCTTCATAACATTTGGGAGAATTCAGCTTTTCTTACAAAGTCACTTGAACATTGTTTTGCCACTAGACAAAAATGAAAACTGACTTTTGACCAAGTTCTCAACTCTACCTACATTATCCCGACAAGCCTCGGGAGAAGAAAAAAAAGTATTGAAAAATCGAGGTATCGTTGCAAAGAGACCTTCGATTTCATGATATGAAGGAGAAGTTATACAAAACATCGTTCTATCGAGGTCGAGTTAGACTGATGTTGTTATTATCATTTTGTACGTTGTGTAGTAATCCTTACTCTGCTTCATTTTTAAAAAGCAAAGTCATAAAATCTCAAAAAATAATACAAACTTCTAAATTTGTTGAACTAATGGATATTTTCAGAATCTAAAGAATTGTTGTATTATAGGTTTCCGAGTAGTAGTTTTAAATTTAGAACATCTTTAGTTTCTGTGAAACCGTGTTTAGCAGTGTAAGGGTTAATATAACTTTAGGTATATAGTTTTTAAAATAACTGTTGAATGCATCGGCGAGTAATATAAACTTGAAGTATTATATGATAAATAAACTATCGTCGCCGTGAGATGATGGGTTAATATATATCATTTGTACTTAATTTATTATCACATAGTTATTTCAAACACTGTATTGTACTGCAATTTAGGTTGATCTTTGAACCATTCTTCACAAACAAAACGCAGTGTTCTTTCATAGTCAATCGGTTTACAAATTTTTCAAACGTATTCCTGAAGTCGTATTTGTCGCTTTCCTCTAACATCAAGCTTAGAAACGCATCCTCCATCCTACATATCATGAAATAGGGACTAAGGTCCATCCTAGGTTTTTGTCTGCTTTGGTAAAAATGAAATTGGGGTTGTATGAAGTTAATTGTAAGATAATGGGGATACAAAGTGTAATTAAATAGATTAAGGGAAAAACCAATGTTTTAACAGTAAGTACTGTACGTGTGCTGTCTTGTGTTTGTCACTGTTTATTGTTAGCTAGAATCAGTTGAATAATTGTATCGAGATCAAATCGAAGCTTAGGAGATAGGACTTCTATTGTAAAGTCGAGGTAAAAGTTGCAACGAATACCGTTCGATGGAAGTCTTTTTGATACATTTTACTGTATTTTTGTCGGAAGAAAAAAACGGTAAAGTTGACGATATCGATTTATGTCGGGAGAAAGAAATACTAGCGTAAAATGGAGGATGTCATTAGATCGAATATCGTTAAAATCCAGGTTCCACTGTATCTCTTTATTAACGTTGGGAGAGTTTAGCATTACAAGGTCATTTACGTTGGTTTTTTCACTAGGTCCTTCAACATCAAGGATCATTACACATTAAGATAGCCTTCCACTAATAGAAATGCAATGAAAAGAGTGCAATTATTATATTGGCTATTAATAGTGAGATTTAGCACCGTGTATACGTGAGACGGTAAACGTCAATTTGCCGTCTAACGTTTGCCTTTACCTTTTCTACGACTTAAAATCTATTTCTATGCTTGAAAAAAGACAAAAAATCTCACGTAAATATCAAACACGAAAACCGTTAGCTTGGCGTACGTACGGCAAACGTGAAACGGCAGACGCGGAAAAATCTTGCTGACGTGATCACAATTCACGTTCGTGTCTCGCGTATACGCAATGCTAAATCTATTGTTCTCTGCCGTCGTCGGCGGCATTGCTGTCCTCGTTGTTTAAGCTCTCTGTTAACAAAACTTCAACTTACCGGTGCATAAGTTGAGACAAGCTGCTGTGTATCTGTCAATCAAGGGCTTTAGGTCCCATGACTGAATAGTGCCAATAACTTCGTCGTTGTTCGACAAAACATCCGTGATCAGGTCTTCGAAAGACAGTAGTGCTCCATAACTTGTTTGTAGAACCAACAGCGGCCGATTTCCATTGGCTGAATAATACCTTAATGAGGCCTATGAAGCGCATTGTCAAAAAAAACAAATACCTAAATCAAAATAAAACCATTTACTGAAGGTGGGAGGGGAAATAGTGATTGACCTTGGTCCAGGGGTAGTATTACTCAATAATTCTTAGGTGAATAGCTAGAAAATAGAGTTTATTCATCGAAGCGGTGGTTAACATTACACATTACTTATTGATAAAAACAGGATTCCAGGGTTTTCCTGGAAATTCCAGGGAAGCCAAAAATTTTTCCAGGACCAAACCCCTACTTCTCCCTCGGCGAAAAACAAAACAATATCAACTTCAATTCTACCACAATAGCAAGGACTGGTATACTAATCATTTTTCTCAATCCGAAACATGTACATGTACCATGAAAAACTTTTTATACATCACCCATCATCACCACTCTGTAACAATTGTGAGCAAGGTGCTTCAGTAGGTTTTGGTTTGTTTGTTATAGAATTGAAGCTTTTTCTACAAAATTCCAGGAGTATAGAGAAACTGTTTTTCCAGGAGTTTTCCAGGGGCCCTGGAAGGAAATTTCAAAACTCCAGGAGTTCTCCAGAAATTCCAGGAGAAGTGCGAACCATGATATCAGTGAGTATTATTGCCGAGAGGTAAACAACCATCACTATTTACCAGCGTTGCGATGAGAAGCAGTAATAGTACAATTGTTTTTAAAACAGAAGTAAATAGTAAGCGACACCAAATCTTCGTATCTTGTCGTTATCAAATTATTTTCTTGAAATAGAAACCTAAGGGAAGACCTTCCAGGGTACGAGATGTTTGAAGACGCTTGTCCATATAGGTTTCCCATTCCAGTTACTTCATTATATGTTATCTAGTTTCCATTTGATAGTTCCGATAAAGCACAAGTATTTTCCATTCATAATAAAAACAAAATCCTTGAGTCTCAAGGAACAAAATCAATTGCAAAAACATTTGCGAAGTTCGAGGAGCCAAAAAGTTTCCAAGATAAAGTCTTAGGTGCTTACTAAATTGTTAAAAACTTCAAAGCTCTTTAAACTTTGCTTAGCTTTTTTTTCTTTCTTTCATTTGAAGTTCGTTTTCAGCGTTCACTTGGTCTTTCTGGAATTTCTTCAGTGACTTTGCTCGCAGTAGAGTTTCTAGTTTTTTGTCAAAAACTTATTTTTAGCGCTATGCATTAACGACGTCATGAATCAGACAAACAAACCAACTATCGTAAAATCGAGAGGCGGCTAATGCAATATTTTGAACCGACCATAAAGCTTAAAATTTAACAGGAAAATCGATTCTTGTATTAACAAAATCGCTACGTTCAGTTCTCTATACATGCAACTGCCTGTCTGAGTCGCGTGGGGGGTAACAATTTCTATTTTAAGTAATAGTGCACAACGCTATTCCGGAAATTTCCATGTCGTAACTCAAAACCCGTATAATTTCAGAATTAAAGAAACCTCGACAAGTTTTACGATTTCTTATGAGCGCTATTGCAAAGAAGCAAATTAAGGCATCATACCCGATCATCAAACTATAATTCAGTACAAAAAAAGTCTTCACAGCTTCAACGATTTCCTTAGAACCCTGTTGAAGAGAAGTAAATTTTAGCATCATACCTGCTCAGCAAGCCATGCCACTGTTTTACTTTCTCCTTCTTTTCCTATTGGACAGGGTATTAAGTAAGCTTTGTCCTGAATTTTTACTCGAAGCCTCATTGGAGGTGGGCCGGAAACTGAGACAACTGCTGGGGTACTTTTTGTTATGCGATCTTGGCCTGCATAGGTCCGTGGTTGAGTTTGAAATTGTGAACTAGTTGACGCAATTGAAAACTCTACACTATCCACATCATTATCAGTTGTTGCTGTGGGGGATAAATCAAGTTCGGTACTCTGAAGCAAAGATTGTCTGTTATCAACTTGTTTTCGACGTTGACTACTCGAAGTCCTACTTCTAGTTGCACTAAGACTCCTTTTGGTCGTTCGCGCTATTTTTCCAGTTAATGTGACTTGTTTAGCAGTTCTCTTTCTTTTTGACGATAGCTGCGGCATGTCATCGACAAGCCAGTTATCTGCCCAATACCCCTTACTACATGGGGTGCCTTCGGTAATGAGCGCCTTGCTACCTCTCGAAGATTCTGTTCTTTCGCCAGTTAAAGTGTCAACAAATGCCGAAGCAGAACTCTGTAACGGCCTATTTCCAAAGTCATCTGATAAATCGTTTACGATTTCAGGTCTTTCTTCGTCCATTGAAGAATATGTACTATCGTACTCTTCTACATCTGATCGAACATTTTCATTTATGGGACAAGAATTATCCTCTCTTACAAGACGAAGTGATGCAAGAGATTCGTCGTTACCTATGGGCCCCCTACTTAAAAAACACCCCTTTGATGTTGCACTTTGAAAATTATCCAGTTCTTCACTGTTCTGATGCCTTCTGGTACTAAATGCATCAGAGTTTGGGTTATTTGCAAAGATTTGAGCACTACTTCGTCCTAACAGACTCCTTTTCTGATTGCGAATTCGTTCCCGTTCTTGAAGTCTGTTGTTTAGTTGTGAAAAAACATCGTCTTCATCATCGTCGACTTCTAACTGGTTCCGTCTCCTCATTTCTACTCGAGGTTCTTGTCGCTGATTTGTTACAACACTGCTAAGGAATTTTTTGACTCTTTGTCGACCAACTGCAATTTCGCTTTCTACACTTTCCTCCGAGTTTTCGAGATCATCGTCTTCCTCATTTCTAAGAGCTGCAATTACGGCATCCAAAGCAGTCTGTCCCTGTTAATGAGATCAAAGATAAGTTAACGATGACTGGCGCATATAGCCTTCTGCTCATGTTTTCAAATCAAATGCAAAGAGGCAAATAAGTGCTAATTATCAGAAGACAAGAACAAGCCTGCAATCGACCATTCCGAAAAAGATGGCAGCTGTACTCTTTACCACAATGCATTGCAAACCTTACACCGCTAGAAAAAGCTCAGGGAAAGTGGCAACTGAATAAACTCTTCCTTATACTAACAACACTATGTATGTCAAATTTGAGGGTTACAGATTCTCTTTACCTTTTTTATGGGTAATTTTAAACGTTTGTGAGCTGGTAATTATGGGTAAATGTACAGGTCGCCATTTTTTGTGTATTCGTGGTTTGGAAAAATAGACCAGGGCCCGTTTCCCCAAACCCGATTAGTGCTAACCCAGTGTTAACTACCATGACAACCAATAGGTTTTGGTAAAGATTTTGGATTTGGTTAAGTTAATCGGGGTTTTGAGGAACCGGGCCCAGATGGCTAGAAAAACTTAACGATATTCCTCACGTAAATTTTTGTGTTATCTTCGTCAGCATCAGAACGCTCGCGCAATCCATTTTGTAAGCTGTTTACAAGATTTATAGATTTGACTTCGAGACCACTAAAATAAACCAGTTAATGGTTAAGGTGGGATTTGAACCCAGACAACCACATGCAATCTTGGAACCATAACCATCGAGTCAGCTAACAACAGTTTGTGTTAAACTAGTGTATAACTTGCAAATCTTTCTTTGACGTTAGACTTGAAATGTATGACAGTGGTTGCATTAATTGTAATGGGCGAGTTAAATGTAACAGGGCATCTCTAGGTTACAGTTCTCGTGAGTTCTCTAACAGTGCATAAACAAACCAACTTACCAAAACGCATTTGGAATCTACATACAAGCATTCATTCAAAAAGACAAAGGTTTAGGTGCAGGCTAGTTACAAACGTAAATGCCAAAACGTAAAACTACCTGACTTAACGATAAGTAAAAACAATGCCTATTACATGGTCATAAAATCCAAAAATCTTCGATAGAGCCCAATGAGATTTAAATTCAAGCTTTGCGATTCGAAGGTTTGGTGACATGAAGATGAAAGGGTGGGATCCTTCGTAGCCATTCACATCATCGTCTTTCACAACAACAGAGGCCAAATGCTTAACTAGCACTTGAGCTACACAAGAACCGAAAATCTTTAATAGAACCCTGTGAGATCTAAATTTAAGCTTTGCGATTCAAAGGTTTGGAAACTTTAAAGTGAAATCTTGAGTGCTCAGGGCAGTTTAGTAGCCACTCACATCATCGTCTTTTGCAATAAGGTAGGCTCCATGCTCAACTAGCACTTGAACTTCATAGGATCCGAAAATCTTTAATAGAACACCGTGAGATCTAAATTTAAGGTTTGCTATTTAAAGATTTGGAGACTGTAAACAGGTAGCTTAGTAGCCACCCACTTCATCTTTTGCACAAAGGTACGCTCCATGCTAAACTAGCTTTTGAACTACATAATATCCAAAATCTTTAATAGAACCCTGCGAGATCTAAATCTAAGCTTTGTGATTTTAAGGTTTGGAGGCTGTAAAAAGGCAGCTTAGTAGCCACTCACATCATCATCTTTTGCAATAAGGGAGGCTCCATGCTCAACTAGCACTTGAACTACCCTCAGGTGGCCATTAACTGCAGCATCATGCAGAGGTGTCACGCCCCGGCAGTGAGCACCACCTCTGTCGTTAATGTGGGCGCCATAATCAAGGAGAACGTTCACCACATCTGATAAATCAAAAGAACAAGTTTTCGAGTTTATACCATTCACTTACAGGATAGTAAAACATGGAAGGGAAAATTTAAACTACAAGTTAAGTTTTTATTGCCATAACAACAAAAAGTGCAGCATGAGGCTTTCAGCTCCTGGGTATTTAAAATTATGACTTAACCTTTTTGGCCACAAACACGACAATTGTGTTGGTAATTTCTCTCAGACAGGATCCACACTTTTCATGTAATCAGTCTAGCTTTTCAACTTCACTTTTCATTTTCAACCTTCTTCGGTCAATGCCTGTCTTCTTATTACACAGACTTGTTTTATGTGAGGAACAGTAAGGTGATAATAAGCTAGGGATAAGAGTTGAGTTGTGTTAGGAGAAGTTAGATGTTGATAAACTGACTGAACTGAAAGGGGTGAGTTTTGTAAAAAGTTAGATGGTGACAAACTTTCTGGGGCTGAAATGGTTAAGTTATTCAAGGAAAAGTTAGATAATGATAAACTGGCTGGGGCTGAAAGGGTTAAGTTATGTAAGGAGAAGATAAATGTTGATGAATTGGCTGGCGAAGAAAAAACTGAGTTGTACGTAGAAGTTACCTTCGTGTCCATGGTTGCATGCCTCGTGTAAGGGTTGCCAACCACAGTAGTCCCGGGCATTGATATCAGCTCCCTGAAAGACGGTTACAATAAGGCTTCAAACCATACAAACAGGGGGTGCTTCTCAAAAAAAAAACAGTATCATGTTCTACTTTTGTCGTACTGCAGAGAAGCACCGATGATTACATTTGTTATGAACTAAAAAATTACGAATTAGCGGCAACCATAGGCGAGTTTCAGCTGACGTCATTGTTTACATTCTGCTTCATTAGCATACAACTTAAGTAACAAATATAAACAACAACTGCATTAAAACTTGAGAATGCTTAACAAAATTAATGAGTGACCGAACTTTCGGTTCTATAAGTGTAGTTTTAAAGAAGAAATTACCAGACAAAAAAATGCAAAACAGCTGGAGGCAAGAACGATAATGAGCTACACATTCTTTGTAAAATTTCCAATTTTTAAAACCGTATCTCAGAAAGATTACTACAGCATATTAACCTCATATTTTCAGAGAAAGTTTGTTCTGCAGAAACAGAACAATCTATAAAGATAACAAAGAGGAAACCTTTTCGAGCAGCTTTTTGACCCTCGAACTATCTCCAGCGATGGCCGCCTGGTGCAACGGAGTCTCTCCCCTTTCGTTCAGCTTGTTCAGCTATCAAGCAAACATTAACAGTAGTTAACCACGTTGAAAATGAATAGATGTGAGACTTGAAATAGCTGTAATGAAACAGAATCTTCCTCAGTGTAAACAGAAAATGACAATAGACAAACCCATTGTTTATGTCACAGGCTCCGAGTCGGGCAAACAATACACCGAGAGACGCAATATCATGTACAAAGGTCCATTATTTCTGCGTTTCTTTAACATTGTTGACAACTGATAATTTTTTTCCTTTCATAGTTTTCCGGAAGATAAAAAATTATTAAAGTAAAAAAGCTAAAAGATATCCTGCCTCAAGAAAAAAAACGGTTTCATATAATAATGATGCTTGTCCATTTCCACAGCCTTTGAAGTGTCTTGCGATTTCATCCCCTGAGAGACGAAGCTAATAACGCAATATTTTTGTCAAAATAACCTTCTTCCTGCACCACTACTGTTCAACGCTAACTTTGTTAACCCAATTCAGATCACGTGACTGACCAGTGCAATATGTCAGGAATTCAGGGTTTAGATTGTATCGTAAATAGTATAACTCGCAACCTTCGTTGGGTTGCCAACCTTATGGGCAACATCGCGAGCTATCTTGTTTTAATAAAAAAAATGTCTTTAGGGCAATTTATTAGTGGAACTAATAAATTTCATTTCTCTACAAAGTTCAATTCCGACATAATGACTCTTATAATTTCATCATAACTGTAACTGTTATGATAAGAAATCAGTATGAGGTAAACAGCAAATTCGCAACCTAACTGGATTCGAAAACGAAATTCACCTCCATAACTTTCCAATTCAGTAAATGAAAATTTTAAAATCTACGACTTTCCAAACTAGGAAACGAAAATTTTGAACTCCATATGTTTCCAATCCAGGAAATGAAAATTTGGAATTCCACGACTTCCAAATCCAGGAAATGAAAACTTTAAACTCCATGACTTTCCAATCCAGGAAATTTAAATTTCAAATTCCATGACTTTCCAATTAAGGAAAGGAATGCTTTAAGCTCCACGACTTTCCAATCCAGGAATGAAAACTTTCAGTTCCAAGACTTTAAAATCAAGGAAAGGTAAATTTCAAATTCCATTTTTTTGCAATTAAGGAAATAAAAACTTTGTACTCCACGACTTTCCAATCCAGGAACCTAAAATTT
>JAOBRD020323643.1:2465-12958 GCA_027575215.2 Hydrozoanthus sils | reverse complement strand
TCTAACTTTCAACCGGTTGTTGAAAACCAAAGTGACACTCACTTTGTCTGTCTAGATTTTAATAGTTCAGTAAATTTGGTTTGTTTAAATAAATTTCAAAGTTCAAGCCGTGTAGTTTTGACCTGTTGAGTTTCGAGTTGCCGAGTGAGTGAGAAAGTATTTTTTTGCCGTTGTGAAGCCGTAGTAGTAAAGCGCATTACTTAATACCCGTTTCCTGGGCTGGTTTTTTGAGTTATCGTTGCAGCTGAACTGTGTATACCTATCAACAGTAGCGAAATCCTAAAAGTTTCAACTCGAGATTTCATTTTATGAAAATTTACTTTCGACCTATCAAAAATAGCGAAATCCTAAAAGTTTCAACTCGAGAGAGATTTCATTCTATGAAAATTAACTTTCGCGGTTCACTATATTTTATGTTGTCAATTTTTTAAATTATGATATTATAAAAAGCAATGTAAAGCATGTTTTGCTTCATGCTGTAGAAAAGCTACACGTTGCGAATAGTCAATAGTCAAATTTTCCAAAACCAACCGGAACTGTCTCATCAATCACTACGAGTTAGCGGGTGTTGTGAAAATATGTATTTCTCGTGCTCAACCCACTTAAGTGTTTTCATTTACATTGAGACGCTTTTTCTGCAAGAGCATGAATTGGAAGCTCGCACTTGTTATGTCTTTTCTTTTGTCGTGTAAATGTCGAGTCGGTTTTTGCCCTATTTTGAAGCTGGAAGAATAGTTAAACGTGGTACGTGATCTCGAAGTATGGACACATCTTGACCTTGCTCCGATCGTGACGTCACCGCGGCACCACGGCACGCGTCCTTTGTTTTTGATACGGAGTAGATTATCCAATGAGATCTCATCCTTCGTCGTTTAATCTCCCTATAGTATTTTAACCTCCCAAAAGTATTTATCAACTTTTTACTTCTGCTTACAGTAACATCAGAAAACAAGGTGATTAGTGCTAAGAATATGAAATTTGGTTATCGATCAAGCGGAATTCCGGAATTAAGACGATTTACGAAAGGGGCTGTTGTAATACAGTAGTCTACTGGCTTTATGCAAACATTACATTTTCATTATCATTAACAATACCATAATCATCATTTTTGCCTTTTTTTCTTATTTTCTCAGTGCGAAAGATTAACAATAAATGAGGGCCTGTTTACACTATTGTAGCGACGTGTTTTGATCTTTCTTTATTTCTCAATAAAGGTTTTCACAGTTGGGGGAAACCAGCCTGTCCCGTTTTAGTTTCGGCCACAGTTTCTGTTGACCTAAAGTTAACCTTTAGGTCCTTACTCCACAAGAGTAGAAAGAGTCAAGTCTATAAGCGGCTAATTTCAAGTCGCGTTTACCTTTATAATTTGCAAACAAAGAACTTACAACAAAAGGTCACCGCCTGCTCTGACAAAACTTTAAAGAACAATACGTTTTGCAACGTGACACTATGTAGGGCTAGCCGTAGTAGTAAGGGTTAAAACAAAGCACCTTTTCACATACATTTGGGGGGGGGGGGTAGAATGCTATCCCCGGCTTCTATGCAATCCAAAAGGAAACTGGTATTCATGTTCTCGTTGAAATTCAATACTACTAGTGCTGGTGCTGGTGGTCAGTTTTCACACGCACTAAACAAGCAAAGGTTTGCAGGCCGGCATTGTACCCTTAGTGCCAGGGTCCCCCTACAATGCATGCAAACGCAATAGCAAAACAGAAAAAGCTAGGGGATACCTAAGGCCAAGTAAAAATATTTAGATGTTTCTCGTCCGGACCTTTTTCAAAAAGGAGGCACGTTGGTCTTATTATTGACTATTCAACATGGAGACTCAAGTGAGGCCTTACAACTTATCACTTGAGTCTCCATGTTGTATTTACACATTTGCCACTGAAGGACAACACTCTATAGAATGGTTATTGTTTACTGTTTTCACTATTTCTTATTTATTGATATATTATGAGTTCCAAGCCACAATTGCTGTTACAGGAGGAGCAGATCAAAGGAGAAAGCACGCGACACGTTTTTAATATCAAATTAATTTTGCATACCTTGCGTACAAAATGTTTCATGCATAGTTATATTTCGGGCCAGACGTCTATCACGTAATTGCTGAATAGCTACTGTTTATGAGAGAATACGTTCAGTAGATCGATCACCAAATGAGTTTGAGAGTCGAACGTACATTTTTTGAACGACAACTAACACAATATAAAGGTTTTTATTAAAAAAAGTAAATAGTAAAAAAGGAGGCGGCAGCAAAAAGGGAAGCGGGCGGGGACGAGAAACATCAAATTTTTTTTCTTGGCCTAATAGTTCGCTCTGACCGCCTTCGTGGACCATAAGGCAAGTTTTGTCTGGTGTTCCTTTTTTACTCGCACATTCTTGCAACAACACCATTCATTATATCTTTGTACTCATGCAGTACATTCACGCGATGGGAAACGTTTGTGGATCATGAAATATAAATAGTTGGGCTAGCCCTAGTGGCAGTGCTAACTCTATGGAAACAGGCCTCAAGAAACACGATGTCATTAAAACTGTTCTCTGATTTTTTGCAGGTTTAAAGAGGAGCGTATGCAGACGGAGGAGTTTATGGATGAAAGCTCGGAACTGCTTCACTGGTTGGACGATGCTGAGGTTGTTCTCAGGCCAAAGGACCCTTCTCCCGCTGATGAAGATGCGATCGAGCTCTTCCTGGAGAAAGTCACGGTAATTGACCCTATCTGCTCCAATGGTCACAAACAAAAACAGCAAGTCGATGCTAGGTGCTCAAAAATACAGTAGCGCTCTTTTCTGTTCCGAGTTAGCGGTAACTTTCTGGAACCCGCTAATTATCCCGCCATCACTAATTGTAACAGCCATCACTAGTTGCAACAGCCATCACTAGTTGCAACAGCCATCACTAGTTGCAACAGCCTAGAGACAGTCAAGAGGAAACGGAACGACTATCTTTTCCAATTGCATTTTGCAAATCGCTTATTATATTATTGTAGATAAGGATGAGTATATAGTATTTGTACTTCATCTAAGCGCGGAAAGCCTTCTTTTATTGTAGATAATTACTGATGTATATTTATCAGTTCTGACGGAAAGGCCTTTTTGGAGCCCTGATATAAATAAAGATTATTGTTTAATTATTATTATTATTTTTTCTATAGGGCATATTCACACTCATGTGCAGTGGGTATACCTGACTGTTTTGGCGGGCTACAGGTCTTACAAATGTCACCAAATCCTGCCGCCCAGGCAAAACATTGGGAAAAGGACACTACAAATCATTGTAAATTACCGTAAAAGGCAAAAACAATTTTACATCTCGGAAACCATAACACTTGTAAAACGTGTGGCCCGCCAAAACAGTAGGATAAACGCACTTCGCATGAGTGTGAAAATGCCTTATATTAGAGTGCGTTCTAGAGTGTTTTGTCTTAGTTGAGTAAGGTTTAAAATCAACATAGATTCTAAGTCGAAAGATTTGTATGTTTTAGGACCTGAAGAAGGAAAAAGAGGCCAAGGAGGACACATTTAAGTCCATTCAACAGTCCGGTGAACGCCTTCTCACTAAGCCCATACTGTCCAAGCCAAATAACGACGCCGTTCGCGCGAGACTGGATTTAGTAAATATTCGATGGGAAAGGCTCTGTTCCGAGCTCTCTCCGCGACTGAGAGGCCTGGAGACGAAACTTCAGCGGGTGTGTCAGTTTTTGGCCGAACTGGAGGAGCTGAGCCTTTGGGCGGCAACAACACGCGAATTGTTAGAGACGCAGGTGAAATCTGCGGAGTTCTCAAAGGGCGAAAACTTTGAAGTTATTGTTGAACCAAAGGTAAGGTGCACTAACTAACCCACGTGACCATGGTCGATAAGAGGAATGCTGTAGCCTGCTTGCAGGATGTTAGTTCTTAGCGCGGAGTCAGGATGGTCGAGTGGTTAGCGCTCGTGCCTCGCACCTCTGTGATCCCGGGTTCGAATTCTGGGTTTGCATATGGGCTAAGATTTGTCGATCTTCTTCTGACTCCGAGGGGTTTTTCTCCGGGTTCTCCGGTTTTCTTCCCTCCACAAAATCGACTTTCACGCCGAGATCTGTGCCGTCGAGCAATTAAACAAAAGCCACTGGCTTGGGAGAATGGGCAGCCACTCCCAGCGTAACGACGATAAATTAAGTTAGTTAGTTAGCGCGGAAAACACAAAGGGCACGGCGTTGCCGCAATTTCGGTATTTGTGGTCGACATTTGGCCACGAAATCAACGACGTGCCTGTGAGTTTTTCCGTGCTAAGAACTAACACCCAGCCGCCTGCAAGCAGGCTAGAAACGCTGAGACGCGGTGTTGTAAGTATTTTAAGGCTTCAATACAAACGCGCGCACACAAACACAAGGGTCGTGTTCTATTGGGGTCAACCGTTTTTGTTGGTTGAATTGGTCGATTTATTTGCGTGTTCTAGTGGGAAAAACCGTTATCGGATGGTTTAGTTGATCAACTCTTTCAACTAACTCTGACCTCAACTGAAAAAGGTTGGAAAGTGTTCTATTGGAAACCACAACAAATTCGTATAGCGGTAGGTTCCTAAAGTAGTTTAATTTTATTCCTTATTAGTTTTTGTTTCACTTCCAGGCAGTTCAGGATTCACTCAAGTCACGCCAGCCAGCCCGTGACATCATCAATAACAACATCACGCGTTTTCGACGTGACAGTAAAAATGATGGTTCCCAGGTCCCCAAAGAACTAGAAGACAAGGTCAAACTGCTGAACGAGGACTGGAGCCGAATCGCTTCTCTCACTGCTAATCTCTTCGCGACCAAAAACACGCGCAAAGAAGTTGAAGACGAAGTAGTCAGAGAAGTGCACCGAGCCACTGAGGAGGCAGGCGTCAAAGAGGAGTGGGGACTGGGTAGGAATGTTTACAGTAAATTGTTTAATTGTCGCCGAGAGCAGTGAGGTCCGTGCAAGAACTGGGGAACCTCCCATTGTTCTGCAACATTTCACATTTCCCACACAAGAATGTTTAAATTTTCATACTGAGAACACATCGACCAGTATCCAACATAGTTTTTAAATTTAAGTAAAAAAACAGTGAAACTCTATTTTCGAAGCAATGTTTCTTTTGTGCTATAGAAATTAAGCCAATCATAGGACTGCAAAACAAAAGGGAAGAAAACCTTTTGATTTTCAATGTTCCCCACGTAGAATCTTTCTTAAATTAAACTAGAAAGGAATGAATGAGTGAACTGGAAAGAAATACTTCAGCTTACTTATGAAGACATTGTCCATTTTAAAGTTTAGCCAGTCTGTCAACAGTTTAATAATTTCGCAATAGCACCTTTCTACATCCATTGCCGTTGACCTCCCTAGTTCTTACTCGGATCGTTACTTAATCTCTGTTTTGTTAGCATCTCTTGCCCACCAAATGTTTTCTTGAAGCAGTGGAACGTAGTTTGGAAATGGCTCTTTGTTTTACTCAGAGAGACATTTTGCCTTAGTATTACATTTTGTGCAAATTGTTACATTTTGTGTTGTAACAGACGCTAACCGCTCGGCCACTGCGCCGCCTCGTAGATAACCGTTTGTTAATCACAAATGTAGGGTAATGTAGAAAATGCAGTTTAATGTTTCTTTTTATTTCTCTTTCAGACCATTCCTCGCCATTTCCGAAGTTTGACAAAGCAGTGTCTGAACTGCACGAGTGGTTGGATACGATAGAGGACATGATGAGGGCGGACAAAATTGTCCTTGGGGACAAAGAGGAAATAGAAGGACTTGTTGAGAAACAGAAGGTCAATTATTAATTAAGTTATTCATTCGTTTGTTCGTTCGTTCATTTATCCATTCAATCATTCATGTATTTATTCGTTCGTTCATTTTATGCATTCATTCTTTCATTTCATCCTTCCTTCCTTCCTTCTTTCCTTCATTTGTTTATTTATTTATTCATTTATCTAGTGTTTATTTTTTTGTGAACTTTGTCAATACGACACGATACAATACAACAACAACGACAAACTCTAAACACAAATTTAAGAGTGGCAGGGTACTCGGAACAGCCGAGAGGCCATTTACTGCTAACCCAGAAATTACAAGGAACTAAAAAGGTAAAATTAACGTTCGCGACAGAGCTTCTATCATGCTGTGCAGGTGGTTGTAGGACTGGCAGATTGATTTCCAGGTGCGCGGGTACATTCCTTTCCTGTGTAGAGAAAAGGGTCAAGGGATAGATTAAAAACTATCCCATTGTTTTGTTTTTTCTTAGTTTAACACCAATTTGTCTTAATCTGTTGGTCTTGTAAAACCTTCTTTGGCTGTGTGCTTTGCAATGTTTGATTGATGTTCTCTTCAGAGTCTCCCTTTGTTAGATCTAATATGTAGACATGTAAGCATCTCGAGTATTCAAACATGACTCAATTGTAAAGCGCTAATAATTCCTGCAATGGGAGTGGCCTGAGTTCAGTTCCAGGCTTCTGTGCCACCCTTTTTACTGCTCCGTCTGCCAACAGGGACCTTGCTGTTGGTCTAGTTTTTGTTGTAAGGGTTACGACCCGTTGCTGTGGTTCCTGTTGCCCCCTCTCTCTCTCTTTCTCTATCTTGGAATCACGATCTCTAAAGCTAAATCCTTCTCGAGCCTAAGTGACTCATTTATCTGGCACTTATCCCCGGTTTCTGTAGTGTTAAACGGATGAGAGTCTTTGACTCCCCCTGGACAGGACACTAAGGTTAGCCCCTAGCAGAACTGGAACAAAGTCAGGTAAAGTGTCCTGCTTAAGGACACAATACAGTGGTCTGACCGAGGCTCGAACTCGCGGCCCTAGGATTATGAGTCAAACACATAGCTCTAGTCGGTCGTCCTCTTTTCAATTTCTCTTTCTTGTCCCTTAGTGCAACCACTATCCCAGTTCCTGCTAATTGATAAGAATTAGCAATTCAGTATCTGGAAACAGAGATATACTAACTACTTTCTTTTAGTCTTGCCGTCTGTTTCCGGTGTTGTTCTCTTTCTCCAGTTTAACCGCTGACCTTCATTATCGTCATACTTAGGCTCAAACAACTCGCAACTTCTTCCTCTCTCGTATGATTCTAAGAAGGATGCTCGAGATTGTGGGAGTAAGTAATGGTGCTGCAAATTCTGTTCTGGTTTATTGACAATACCAAGATTAATGTGGCAAATAGACGTCCGAAACTTGAAAGATCTCGTTCTTACAACTTGAACGCATTCTTATATGAAAACCGATCTACGTAGGACGCGGCTTCTGTCACAGAATCTGGTATAAAGTATCGTAATTTCGAACATGCACATTCATACACTGTTTATAACTCTTTTAAACTTAAGTCAATGTTGTGCTGGTCTAGGCTTCCTTGTAATCTAATGCAAGAATTATGTATTAAATGCGTCCTCCCGTTGTCCCTTCTCGCAGTCCCCTCTCTCAGCTCCAGTTGCCCCTTCTCTCAGCTAAAACCTCTTTATAATATAGTACCAGAATTTTGAACTCAATGCGCCCTCCCGTTGTCCCCTCCCTCCCCTCTTGCGGTCCCCTCTTTCTCCTGCCATGGTGCCGTCCTTCTTCTCTAATTGCCCCTCCCCTCACCCAAAACCTCTTTATAATCTAGTACCAAACTTTTGAACTCGATGCGTCCTTCCATGGCCCCCTCCTTCCCCCATCTATTGTGTGAACAACACTTTCACTGGCCCCTCCCCTACCGTATTTTCTTCAGTGGCTTAGTGTGTGGTTTCCACATGTACTTACAGTCCCCTTCCCTTCCTAACAGTCTGTGGATGACCAGCTCCGCAACAAGCAGCATCTGTTGGACGAAATTGTGGCGATGGGTAGCACGCTTGTGGAAGATGCTGAGACGCAAGAGGATAAATTACTTATAGATACACAGGTTAGTACAGAGACAAGGGTAGAGGGATAGTGCGATGTTGGAAGCTAAGGGTGGAGGGGTGGGATGGTACAGAAAGACAAGGGTAGAGGGGTACAGCGGTGTGGCAAGCTAAGGTTGGAGGGGTGGGATGGTACAGAGAGATAAGGGTAGCACATGGTTCAAGTAACTGAGCGTTTACTGATGTACTAAAGCAAGTAAGATTTATTTCAGGTGTCGAAATTGCGAATTCACTGGGAGCAAGTTGTAGAGAAATCTTCGGTTTGGAAGGGTCAGATCGATTTTCTAATAGAAGAATGGAAAAAGTTTGTAGAATTGCGAGATGAGCTGATCCAGTGGATGAAGAAAGCAGATGTTTATTTCGAGCGAGAAGAAAATGTTTACGGTTACACTGTTAGCGAGCTGGAGGAACAAATAGATCAACATAAGGTGGGGATGTCAATACAGCTCCCTTTAACGTATGTAATACCTACTTAGGCTCGTGCCCTTCCCCTCACTACTACATGATATTTTCCATGCCGTAGAAAACTGAGAATATATACTCCGTTGTGAACGCAAACTGTTTGAATATATATATATATATATGTTATTTGCCGGCCGGCAGGTCCGTATTGAGAAAAACTCTGCCAGAGGTCTTGCGTACCTAGACCGAGGACACGGACCTCCCGGACGGCAAATAACGTGTTTATTTTTTTCCCTGTGTTTTCGTGTTGTTTTTTTTTCTTTTTAAAGGCCTATGTTCAGACTGTCTTTGTTCAGCAGGGTAATAAAATTCACTGTCTCTGTGAAAACTTTATTTGTCGGATAATATGTCAAAAAAAATCAAAAACTGTTTCCAAATGTTAACGCTTTATAAGCTAAGATTTGCAAAACTAAAACAAAAATCTGAACCTTTTGAGTTTAGTTGTATTTGCTTGTCACGAAGTCGCTGTTCGTATTTGACCACGGGCACGATCGTAAAATTTCGCCCGCTCAGGGAACCGATCAGATTGCAGGATTCGTTTAATCTTGCCCGCTCACGCACCGAAAAAAAAAATTATATGTATCTTGATATTGAATGTGTGCGAGCTGAAACACGAAATTATATGTTTACAGACAATCATTGTGGGTCATTTACGTTTTATAGCTGAAGTTTGAGTATGTAAGTGTAAAAAAATTAATCTGTAAGAAAGATGGAAAGTAAAATCACAAAAATCTTTATTAAAAAATTCTGTGAAAAGGTGGGTGACCCTCCCCTTGAATAGCTTTACAAAGAACTACGACCCTCCCCTTTTGATGCTCACTTTCACTGATAACCCTCCCCTCTGAGGTCCCACCCCTCCTCCCCAATTAAAACGTACCTTACCGTACCCACATAAGCCCCGTTCGGACTTTTAAAGGAACCCTTCACTGTATAACATTATTGGCCTCAAATAAAACTTTTATTAAGTCTGTGTTCATATCAGTAGCACAAATTTGATAATTGCTAATGCTAATAAATTTATTTTTATCAGTTTTACAGCTTGAATTTCCCGGGCGCCGCCTTTTTGAATTGTGACGTGTTTTGGTTGCAGTGCCAGACCCCTCTCGTTCTTTGCTGTTATATTCATCGAGAGTAAAGACTGACATTGCAATTAAGTTACGTCACAAATCAAAATGACGGTGCGTGGGAAGTTCAAACCGTAAAACTGAAAATAAGTGCTTGGAATTAGTTATATGCGCAAAATTATCACATTTGAACTGTTGATACGGACATAGACTTCATAAATGATTTAGTTGAGAATAATGTTTTACAGTGCAGGATTTCTTTACGTACCTGGGGACTGGGAGGGGCGGGATTGAGATTTGTTGACCTAAATATACCTCTCGACCATTTAAAATGCGCGTTTTGTCTTTGTTATTTTAGACGTGATATAACAAGAGGGCTTCCGAAATTGTATATTGATTGTCGATCAATCCATATAGTTGTTTAATTGCAGTGATGTGTCATCATAGTTAAAAAAAAATAGCAGTGATAACCTCGTAGTGGTATGGACTAGATCAATTTCAGCTTGAAACAAGAATACTTTGCTGTTGTTGAAGTCTTGAGTCACTGTTCCCTACACTACTAAATTAATGTATAAAGGTTTTGGTTGTTAATTCAAAATGTGCAATGTCGAAAGGAATTTGAGGAAGAGATTGAGCAGTGGCGGGGAAGCATCAAAGCCGTTAGTCAGTGCGGAGAAAACCTTATTCAAGAATTCTCACAGTACGAAGCTAGCGAGTTGAGAAATACGATGGCTGAATTGAATGACCGTTGGCATAATACAATCAACAGGTCGGTAACACTTCTTTCATAACACTTTCTACTTACCATTAGAATACGAGCTCGCAATATCTATCAATTGCCGATAGAAGTTAATGGCGAGTATTGTATTGATTTAATAAAAATCCCTCGAGAATAAAGAACAGGGCCCGGTTGTACGAAGCCTGGATAAGCTATCCGCTGGATAAAAGCTAATGGTTGTCACTAACAAATCAAAGATTGTTTTACTCTTTGTTGATTTCTCTATCTCTGGGACCAGTTGTAGAAAGCCTGGATAAGCTATCCGCTGGATAAAAGCTAATGGTTGTCACTAACAAATCAAAGATTGTTTTACTCTTTGTTG
>JAOBRD020323537.1:0-21412 GCA_027575215.2 Hydrozoanthus sils | reverse complement strand
TTTGCCCTGAATTAAGAAAAAATGCCCCCGCTGTTATCCAATCAGCTCGAAGTAATTTTGCCCTCCATGTTATAAAGAAAGATACACAAAATTGTATGCGTTGCGCTTTTGGGATCTGGCTGCATGTCATAAAAAATCAGCACTGTTGCACTTGCTTACTAACGGTATGGAGATATTATACATATAAGGAGTTTTCCGTTTCAAAAGTTGGCTCCTAAACACTGCGGGACATATACATGGTCGGGCTTAATATCGGAGTTTTGTGGTATCTGTAAAAAGCAACCAATTTCCTTCGGAACCTCTTTTATCAAATCAATTTGATAAGAAAGAAAAACCCATGCAAGCATATAGTTAAGTGAAACTGTCTTTTTCCTACAGAAATATAGCAGTGTCATCACATCGTACAAACCATAAATTCACAATAGGATTGAATTATGGAATGATCAGTATTGACTGGGCCAAAAGTCCGGTGAGTTACTCTTTCAATCTACTATGCCAACATGGCCAGAATGTTGGAACTAATGTCAAGACTGAGACCGACAAAACTGCCTTTCCTTCATCTTTCCCAGTAATTTGTTTCTCAAACGCCGGAACCATTTTGGCAGGGGGGGAGTGGGAGGTGGGTTAACTAAGCTTAAGTAAGCGCCAAGGAAATGGAAGATGATGAGCCGAGGCAATAGTTGCGCAGCCAAAAATAAATGAAATTTAAGAGAAAATGGAAGGGGACTGTTTCCTATTTCACCGTGCACCAAAATTTACTTAGAACTTGCCCCGATATCCTGAATTCTGGAGAAAGAAATTTCTCTTTCCTAGATAAAATATCTTTGAACTTTTAATGTGTTAAATGGCCTTTAAATTTGCACTGACTTTATTTATAAGGTTTAACAAAAGCTTTGGAAATTGCGTGAAGATTTCCTAGAAAATCGGAAGTCAAACTAATCTGTAAAACGAACAACTTTTACCAATCTTTTTTGCACAGGTCGAAGTGTTATTCGAAATCCGAGGCACAGATAAAGTGTTTATACAACATCGAATATCTTTAGATAGCTTAGATAAGGTAAGTGGAAGTGAAGTGCTGGTATTTTATCGCTTCAGAAATTCATGGAACTTGTTACTTAACATTTTCGCATAACAAACATTTAGAACAAAACAGTCATCGCAAAATTTGGGTCTATTTGGGTCTTCACTGATCTGAGGACAGTTTGTCTTAATGTTTTTTTTTCTACTAAATCCAGAAAGAGTAAAATTTTCGCCGGGTCGAATTCACGAAAATCCTCAAAACGTCAATAAAAACACCCACAGAGTGCAATGTTTTTGATTTATGGAACCAGTTATGCCGCGTCCTCCACTGAAACAGGCGGGAAAAGTTTGCGCCAAAGGCGTTCGTACCTGACGCGCGCACTAGAATTTCTTCGTGATTTACTAAAGAACAATAAAGTTGTTACTATTTTCAGAATAAAATGACCAAACATCATCAACTTAATAGGTCATTTTCACTATTGCGTATTTTACTACAGCTACCAGAAACCATTGCGACGTGTCTTTTGTTCAAGAAATTAAGCCATTGTTTAAGAATTCTCAGAGGAGTTTGTGCATCTGAATATTAAAAGAAAACTGAAAAGGATTCTGGTAGTTGTAGTACAATGACGCCATAGTGCAAATGGCCTATTAAATCCAAGTTGATCACAAAATATTTTACATTCAAGGAATTCAAATATTCATGCAGAATGGGCTACTGTCTGATAAACGGTTGCTATACGTTCAAATTTTAGCGCAAATACAGAAATGCAATCAAATGCCCTCCAGCAGCCGAACAGCCTATGGTTTGGAAGCGATTAGGGTTTGCTATTATTGTGTACTCTCTCATCGGAGCCGTACTTTTGTTGCTTTTAAGGTAAGAACACCGAAAAATAAGCCAGTTCGACATTTCAGAAACACGTGTGCGAGTTGGGATAAAATGTAAAATTCGTTGAACTTAAACAAAGGAACGCAATAAAGCGGGATGGGAAATCATTATTATTCTTTTCTTAAGTTTGATGAATATTTCATTTTATCCCGACGCGTGCTTGTGTTTCTGAGATTCCGAACTGGCTTATTATTTTACTCATTCTGTTCGGTTTATGTCTCAGCCCAGTTGTTCAAAACCCGATTAGCACTATCCAAAACAGGGTTAAATTTTGAACCTATACGTACTTGTTTCTAGCCACACAGAGAGTTGTATTTCTGGAATTGACAAGTTATTTCCGTGGAAAATCTAACCAGTTTTTATAAAACCGTAAACCTTCTTTAGAGAAGAAATTACTGCTTGAATTTTGGCCTAACCCAGGGTTAAAGTTTCAAAACCAGTCTTTGAACAATTCAACTTGCCGTTTGCCCCTCTCCCTATTCTTCAGAATAAAATATCTTAGATTAGATCCAATATGGGCACCAATGAATTTAATTTTACAAAGACAATTTCAGAAGGGTTTGTCCTTGCTTTGAGTAGCGAAATCTTCTCGTTCTTGATTTTAAAGTCTCTTTTTTTCTCTTCTTTTTTTAGGTTTGCTTTAGCGATCATGAAGGTAGTTGTGTTCAAAGTCTTGTTTCCCTTGTTGGGTGTAGATATCAACGTAGCGTTCATCAGAAGAGAAAGCGTTCAGCTTGACTTACAGACAAGAAAACGCAAATCTTTGAAAGAAGACTAAATGTTATTGTTTTTATTGATATTTGACTTATATTACTGCTTTGTATCGAAGTCGTCGTTTCTTTATATCACTGTATAGTAGCTTGTAAGTCTTTTATGAAATACAATGTCTTAGTGTAAACAAAATCCCCTAATAAATTTTAATTACTACTTTTAGAAAGAATGTGAATGGAAAGACTGTAATTTGTTAGTTTACTGTCATCGTAGTGCATACGCAACGGCTTGCGTTGTGAATAATGACGTCTTTCGGGGAAAAAAACAAACAAAACCAAGAAAACACCGAATAGAACTGTTTCAAAAATGATGGCGATTTTAATATTCTTTTGTGTGCATTCAAATAAGCCTGCCTAACCTCGTTCTTAAGTCAAACTTTAAAAAGAATATGTTATCAAAGCGAGGCTAGACAGGCTTATTCGAATGCACACAAAAGAATTTTAAAATCGCCGCCGTTTTTGAAAAAGGTCTTTGACTAGTTTTGTTAGAACACTGCCCCTACTGTAATAAAAGTACAGTAATTTGGTGTTGGTATATGTGTTAATATTCTTATTCACCACATGGGCATCTGTGGTGTACAGGGAACACTGTTCCTACTATGATCAAAGTACAGTAATTTGGAGTTTGTGTGTGTGTACTAGATGGAAATTTGTTCTACAGAGGAATACTGTTCCTACTGTGATCAAACAAACAACTGCTACCATTTTTGTTCCTTTTGTTGCGTATCTATGTTTCTGAATTTCCTACATACAGGTACAATTTGCATTTGGACTCTTCCGGATTAGGTTCGTAGTCAGTAAACGCAGATAACGTTTTATCGAGGATTGGTTCTATGTACCCGTAACTTTGGCCGACTAGAGGAAATTGTCAGGGTTCGTATGCCACCTGGAAAACCTGAAAATCCTCGAATTTGGGAAATTTTGGTTCCAGGCCTGTTCCTTGAAAAATGTTTTTTTTTTAAAGAGCGACCTGGAAAAATCCTTGAATTTTAAGTTTGCGCTCCACTTAGTGCAATTTGTGCCGATAGAATTGTTTTAAGTATGTTTTCTGTAGTTTTTCTGCCGCTTTAAGAAACGTCAGTGTGAATGTGTCAAAAAACATCTGGAAGAAAGTTCGTTATTTGATGCTCGAATTGACTTTTTCTTAGTGTCTCCTATATGTCGAGACCTTGAAAAACTTCAGCACACCTTGAAATTACCTGGAAAAATCCTAGAATTTTGTTTTGAGCAAAGGGGAAAAGCCCTGAATTGAATTTAGTTTGTTTGAGTCGAGATGCCACTGTATTCGTTACTAGATCTAAACTTCTTCCCTCTTTTTCTTATAAAACAAATTGGAGTACTATGAAGCGTACTAGTGTACGTTGAAAAAAATTTATTTAAGAAATCAAGGTAGACACTGTCAACATAGTCGTGATATAACCAGATACCCCGAGCTATAGTTATAATTCCTCTAAGTTTGTCATTTTATTCAATCTTTTTTAAAGTTTTTATCTGTGCTATCGTCACTACTGTTTTCATCTTCATTCTCTTCTGCGGCTTCTTGTGCTTTTTCTAACTCTTGAATGCGCTGAAGTTCCTTTTCTTTCTCAGTGCTTTCAGAAAAAGTGTTTATCAGACCATATACCACTAAAATAACAATGCAAAGACAACCGAACACAATGAATGTTGTTGGCGCGCCGTAATGATGAACCATAATTCCGCCAATCACTTCGCCAGCACCGTAACCTAGTCCCCAGTGCACCGCGTGTAGGATACATTGCATTGTAGTTGCGGCACCTGGACCCGAGTTCAGACTGACGTAGGAAAGACAGGCGGCCCAAACTGCGGCAGTTGTTATACCGGGCAATAACTCCACAGCTAGGACCATCCAAGGGTTAGGTATCGACGAATAATAAAATAACCTTACCGAGTAACAGATCAAGCCTAAGTATAACACCCGCGCATGTCCGATCTTCTTGATAAGTTTAGCGGAGAGAAAATACATGCTTACCTCGGCAAAACAATTAACTGCAGAAATTATACTAAAAAGAAGTTGAGTGCCACCGAGATCTTTTAAGTGCCAGAAAAGAAAGGTCTTGATAAAAGCCATCAAGAACCCTAAATACAAAGCGGTGAATAAAAACATGAGGTATTTCGGGCTCTTTAGAGCACGCAAGCCGACACTCAAACTCGCACTGTTGGATTTTCGCTTTTTGTCATCAAAATGAAAACGGGTGGCTGTTAGTAACGCTAAGAACATTAACCCGGCAAAAGTGTAAAAGCAAGGGATGTAATCCACAATCTCATAGCTCTTGTCGTTGGAGCACTTGTGGGTTGTACTTAGAGAGGCGCCCACTACAAAGGCACCAACTCCCCAACCAATCGATCCCGTGAGCCTTTGCATTCCGTACTTGTGTGTTTCTCCCTTCAGGAGCTGTAATGTGGCGGTGTCAACCAACGCTAAGGCAGGCGCCGAGACCAAAGTACCTAAGCATGTTATTAAAAACAGTGCTAAGAAGCACTTTGTTGTATCGATTTCTTTTTTTACTTCAACGGTATC
This sequence comes from Hydrozoanthus sils, assembly GCA_027575215.2. NCBI lineage: Eukaryota > Metazoa > Cnidaria > Anthozoa > Zoantharia > Hydrozoanthidae > Hydrozoanthus > Hydrozoanthus sils. The sequence continues at coordinate 16,197 of JAOBRD020323537.1, read as the reverse complement.
CAGATTTGTGAGCACTTCTAGCGGCCAAGGACTTTCTCCTTTATAAAAGTACGGCAATAGTGCATCATCGCCGAGTTCAACCATTTTGTCAATTTCTAATCCCTCCATTTCGCTGTCCGGATCATCAATAATTGGATGATTTAACGCTTTCAGACGCGAATGAGTTATTCCGCTGTAGTTACACATTCTTTTTACCACAATTTTCTTTTCTTTCGGTGCCTGTACTAGACACAGAGAGAATGTTGATGTGATCAGCGCAATCATCGAAATGATCAACACAACACGACTCTTCTGACACTTGTCGACAATGGCGCCCCAAATTGGGATCACAAGAAAATTCACAAATGGTTTAAGTCCCATTAATATTCCAACTTCACTCGGTGAAAGCATCAATTGCTTGAAGTACAAAGCCAAGTACGGTAGTAGCGATCCCCAGCCGGAGAAAAAGAAAAAATAAAACGATTTAGGAATTAATAAGGTTCGGTTTACACGAGGACAACATTTTCCTCTATTTTCTTCCTCCTGCTCTTCTGAACTCTCAAGGATCGGCTTTTTATCCTCCGAGGCCATTTCTTGTCAGTTCTACTAGGTTTGTCTTTTTTCTCAATCAATTTACGTTATTCAAGCTATTTCTTCTGTTTTACTGAACGAAAAAACTTTGAAACCGAGAGCATATTTGGTGAACACGTAAGGCCTGGTTTCGCTGTGCTTTGACATCATATTCACCAGGCGAAACTTTCATTTATAAACTTATGAATCATTTAAAAGACATCGACAATCAAGGAACAAAGTACAGGTCCTGTCGAGATGAATTAGATCAGCAACTAATAGAGAATTTTTTTTTTTGGAAGAAAACATTGCTATTTGCTTATCCAGTTCTCTTTTCAGCCAAATCCTGTGTTTTTATTGATGGGAAGAAGTTATAAGTTGACCTCGGTCCGAGCAGGTCCGTAACAATATTTTGTAATGGTCCAATGAATTACCAAACAGCAACCAGCTGGTGAATAAAACAAGAGCAAAGAAACTAGTTGTGTTCACGGCAAGTTAAGTCCATACAATTGTTCTTTATTGTCGAATTAATTCATACCTTGCAGCCTTTGCTAAACACAAGGTACAAATTAACGCAACCAATCCAGTTAACGTTCCGTGGAAGTAGGAAAGTTTCAAAACTAAAAGAAAAAGTCAATGACAAACATTGTGTCAAGGAAAACAAACAGAGCGGCCATTTTCTTTAAGAAGCAGTACAGGAAATTATTTCGGCCGTTTTTACTTTTTCCAGCATTAGCAAAGATACTCAACGTGTCATAGATATTGCTTTCTTATATTCACTTGTCGTCTTAGCGTCCATTATCAAGACTAAGAAACGACAAACAACTAAAATATAAAACTCCCTTTTCACACCTTTATCAAGAAATGTTGAATTACACTTTGTTTTGTAATCTTGTTTGTTATCCCCCTCCCCTGTTTGTCTGTTTGTTTGTTTAGCAAAAATTAAACAAAATGTTTTTTTTAATTTTTGCTTGTTGTTTGGCAATTTATTGAAGCGATACCCTAAAACGAGCGTACAAAACCTGTAATACTAATGGGCCTTAATAAGCATTTTCCCAAATTGTTTTATTTGTATTTTGATCATTAGGTAAAGAAAACGCGGGGGGAGAATTTGGCTCCGATGATGAGGTTTTGAGCATTTCTTGAATGCGTGATTGAACAGAAAAACAGACAAGCCTCCTTTATACCAATCAACTTTGTTATCTAAGCAAACACTTACAGCCCTGGGCTTCAAAAGCCGATTCAGTGTTACTTTTTTAACCCACGCTCTTGCTTCCAACCTTACAGAGACTGATTTGAGCTGTAATTTTGGAATTGAGAAGTTTTTTCCGTGGAAAATCTTAACAATGATTTATAAGAACCATAAAACTTTACTGCTTGAATTTTGGCTTAACTAAACCAACAATTGAACAACCCAGTCCAGTATTCAAGCACTTCGACATTTTGTAGAGCTGTAGATTATCTTAAAAGGCCTGAGCAACGTTAACCAGTTCAGGGTCTTTCCATTTCCACTAAAAATCACTTTGTCAACAGAAAACACGTGCACCATGTATTCGTGATCCAGTTGCATGAAATTGAAAAAAAAAAATTAAGGATAGCTGGCTGCCGAGGATAAAAAAGAAAGTAAAGTAAAGTTTCAATTTTACGGCAACCCTTAATAGTTTTTGCTGCAGAGCGAGCAGAGCAAGACAGCTGCAATTCAAAACAAAAATCGAGAAGAAATCGCTCTCCTTTAACCAGAGTGCACTGTGCGCCCTGGTGGAGCATCGTTTGATCGGAAGATAAAACACGAAGATAAACAGACGACAAATACTTCGTTGTATTTCAATTGAAATTCAAATAAGCCAAATTATCGGCACCATGGGATATACTGGTTCTATACAAGGACCCTCTTAAGCTCCTGCGATTGTAATTGATGACGTTGTTGATCATTCTTCAAATGCTTGCTTTGTTTAGTTGCGCCGTTACGGACTGTTCTTAAGAGATCATCACGGAGAACAATGCAGAAACTGGTGTCCTTGCTGGTTTTGGTTCGACGTTTCCACCGAATCAAGAAAATTAAATTACGTTGTTCCTAATCTTACCATATTTAACAACAGCTTTCGTTTGAAGAAATATATTATATAGACTTTACCATTTTGAATCCAGTCGATCCGTTGCTAAACCTGCAAAGCATCACGGGAATGAGCTTCACGCCCCTTATCCAAACAACAAATATAATGTTTGAAAGTTTCCAGAACTGACCCTAATCCGGACGATGGTTTCAAGGATTTTTATATTTGGGATAATTCTCGTGTGGTTCACTTTGTCGCCGGACGAAATCCAAGGTAGGCACTGGGTATGCTTATCGGCCGTCTATTTATTTACTAACAGCAGTTCCCAGTCTTTTCTTTAATTACAATTCATCATTAGAGCTGTTAATAAATCTATATACACACACATAACCGAATCTCGCACAGTCAAAGATGACAAGTCGATACTCTTCAAATTGACAATGCATCGTGTTCTTTGTGTTAAGAAGACTGAGTTATAAACTGATGTTCCCCGTCTAAACTAAGTCAAACTAAGTCAAACTTTAATGTAAAACTGAGAATTTTCCCAAATGCAACTTGACAGCTGGACTACTAGTCAAATCATTTTAAGATGTCATTAAGGGACAGTCTTCAAATTGCAGGTGGCACCTGATATCAGAGACAACTTTTGAATTGATCCCACCTCTCTTTGTCCGAAAAATCATACACATTGTTAGTTAGTTCTTACACCGATATGGAGTTGATAGACTTTTAAAAAAAGTTCTAGAAAATTAAAATCTATCAAAGGTAATTCAAATTTAGACAAGTGACAACCTGTACACCTGTTGTTGTTTAGGAAAACATGAAGTAGCTGTTTTGCCAAGTGGCCGCGCCACACCTTTGGTGCACAAAAGACTGGTGACTACTTCCGCAATAAAAACGCTGTGGATCCATGGGCATCCTTACAAGGCTATTGTCTTTCGTCAAGGTAAATATTGTTTTCTAGCTTTTATAAGGTAGAGAGCCAATGAGGTGCGCAGTACATGCAAGTTATGAGTGACAAGTCGCTTCAGGTAGCCTGCACGCGGTAGCCTAAGACGAACGTTTCTTTATTAGATTTTGTTAACGCTTATCATGAACCCTCAAATCAAATTAGCAACGGACTGTTCCTCTATTTCTTTTACACGTAACTTATTAGTTACGCCTTACTTTCCGGCCCATTCGCAACACGTTTGTAATTTCCCACAAACACTCTATTAAAACTGTTGTCTGATGTTCATTTGTAAATTCCCTGAAGAAGTTCGTCGATACAGACGAAACGCGTAGGATCCATGGGCATCCTTACAAGGTTATTGTCTTTCGTCTAGGTAAGTTTTGCTATCTAGCTTTTACAAGGTAAAGAGCCGATGAGATGTGCAGTACATGCAATATGAGTAACAAGTCGCTTCAAGTAGCTTTTTTGGCCAAAGACAAACGTTTTGCCCACTGTAAGCACATCCGGAGCACAAGTGGATGCCGGATCCCTACCCTCTGGATGCCGTATGCTTAAATCGTAGATTCAGCGAATACTGGGTGCAGTTCTTGTTGTGAATGCTCGATACATTATACAAAAGTTTTTATGGATGCCCTGCAAGTGGATGCCGGATCCCTACCCTCTGGATGCCAGATGCTTAGATCGTAGATTCCATGAATGCTGAAAGCATTCCTTGTTGTGAATGCTGGATGCATTATACAAAAGTTTTTATGGATGCCTTGCCAGTGGATGCCGGATGTTTAGATCGTAGATTCCGTGGGTGCTGAATGCATTCCTTGTTGTGGATGCTTGATACAGTATACAAAAGTTTTTATGAACGCCTTGCCAGTGGATGCCAGATCCCGATCGCTCTGATGCTCTGGAGGTTGGATGCCAGGATAGCGCTGGATACGCTTTCATGGGGCGATACTGAATGTTGTTCTCATGTAGCCATTAACTTGCCTAGCCTCTAGAAGGTGCAAGTGTGAACACTCTTTTGCGAATATATACTTTGAGGAACTTCGAGTAAGGCGCCCTGAGCGACCTAAAGAGGTCGGTCATTGTTGATTCCTCTGTGGGAGCACATCGCTGACTATTGTACAATACTGGGTTAGTTTGTTCTTGTTTCCGGCCACTGTATGGCTTGAAACAAGAACGTAGGTTATATATTTAACCCTGGTTTAGTGCTAATTGGCCTTTGAACAACTGGATCCTGATTTATGTTTTAACATGTCCCGTGTCTTCACGTTTGCAGGCAGCAAATACCGTATCAAAGTTCTGCTTGGTAAAGGAAAGTTTCTATGGTTGCACAAGAAACCTGCTCGACCGATGGCTCCAAACATAGGTTCTGTAGCCGTTACTTTTGTAATACTGACTGAATGATGAATTACGTGTAATCATTTTTTATCTTCATATTTCAAGCTAATTAACGCTTTTCTTTAACCCTTTCAGTCCCAGTTGTGTTGGTTCGTGACAGTAATTGATATACATATTGGTTTATATAAGTTGTGCTTTCTCTCTTTTAACTACAGGGATACACGCAGCCAATATCTTACTTTCCCGTCCTGCGCAAACTCAAAGAAAGATTAAGTACATCTGGCGATTCAAGAAACCCTTCAAAGGTAAGTAAGGATTTAAGTTCTGGTAGAATGAGTTAAAACCGTGAAATAAAATGAGTATAGATACCATATCTAATTGACCGCAGCAAAGATAAACAGAATTCGTGTAACAAACTGCCAGTAGTGTAAATTAAACTGAATGTTTCTTATTTTCTCCCAAAGGAAAACATCATCGCAAGCTTATAGTATTGCGAGCTCCGATTCTGCGGGACAAATTTGGCGTTCCACACAAGACGACTGCAAAGGAGACAGGGAAGACCTACCTCACAGGACATCCATTGAGGATCCTAAACAAAGACAATACATTCGACGCCACAAGACCTTTTCTATACTTTCCAATTATTCCAGACGAACACAAACAAGGGCGTTGAAAATTAGCAATTTCATGGAGTTACCTATTTTTATGATATTCATTTATTTGCTTATTTGAGAAACGGTTGACTTAGTTTGTTTTGCATTCTAATTTATACTTGTGTTATTTCTAAATCCTTTCTCGAGCCTAAGTTGCTCATAGAGCCGGCGCTTATCTCCGGTTTCTGTAGTGTTAAGAGTCTTTGACTCCCCCTGGACATTGGGCAAGAATCGAATCTATCGCAGGTTAGCCCCCAGTAGAACTGGTACTCATTTATACAGCTGAGTCGACTGGAACAAAGTCAGGTAAAGTGTCTTGCTCAAGGAAACAACACAGTGGTCTGACCTGGGCTCGAACTCGCCACCCTAGGATTACGAGTTAAACACGCTAACCGCTCGGCCACTGCGCCGCTGACTGGCGTTATGTGGATCCTTTTTCTTTTTTTTTTACTTCATACCTTTCTTGTGTAAAAATGTAAATAAAATGAATTTTTCAGTATCAAATATCGAATGGATAGTTTTGTAAAACTACTTATAAGAGGCTCAAAATGCCTTCCTAAAATCCAGACAGCTTTGTACTTTTTTGTTATTTCATTTTGGTTTCAGTATTTCTACCTAGACAAGTTCCAGCTGATGAAATCAGTGAACCGTCGTTAGTCATTATTTTGGTAAGAACATGAAGCTGAAAAATGTCCAAAATTCACGAACATTCCAAGACTAACGTACTGAGGCTGAGAAAGCGCGAAACACTTTTAATTTGGATGGAAATATTTTTTTCTCGGCTACAGTTCATCTGTGACTGTGTTATGATGTGTATGTTTTATGTGTAAGTTTGTTTTGATTTATTTATTTATTTCATTTCTTTCTTGCCGGTCATAAGAGCGGCAAGTTCAGTTTGTGTTTCGGTTAGAATGGAAAATGACACTAACTACACACCGATACTAACAACTATGGTTAACTCAGAACACTTGAAGCTGAAATTCTAAAAAAATATTTAAATATTTTGAGGATTTCAGTTGCGGTCTCAGCCAAAACATTACACGCTCTTTTTTATATAAGAACAACCTCATAAGAAAATTGGCCAAAATTTAAGAACTGAGGCTCGGGCTCAATAAATGATTTTTCTCTTTACTCAGTTTTGATCTTTAACTTAACAGGTCAAACGATTTGCAGTTTTTCTCTTTTGGCATTGCCATTGCCGCAAATTATACGCTGTACACCTATTCTTACCCAGCTGATGTTAGTTCCCGGCGACTTACATAGGAGTCACAATGTACGTGTATTGCAATACCTTAATAGGCTTAGTTTGAGAAATAAGAACAATTTTTGATTTTTAAATGGACGATTGAGTAGCGAACTTGTTAAGATTTTCAACAAATATACAACAACTTTGAGTTTCTTAAAAGACATGTTTCGGCAGTAGCATCGCCTTCGTCCGTCAGTGCAGATGCTCCTGCCGAAACATCTCTAAGTTGTTGTATATTTGTTGAAAATTTTAATTTTTAAAAGAACAGCTTGAGGCTTGAATTGCCTAAAAACTAAGAACAATGAGCCACGGCCAAATTTACCGGATCTTATAGAAAAAGCGTGTGTTACGTTATACAAAAAAGAGCATTGCAGTAAGTTAATTTGTCAGTACTCACGGCATGTGAAGTTGATTTTTTTCACTTATTACAAAAAACTTTAAATGCACCACTCGCTTCCCGGCATGAGGTTCGGGATTCGAAGTTGCTTGCATGTCCCACCTGTTCTGATTTCAAAACATTTATAGAAACAACCTGGTCAGAGAAAGTGCTAAAATCTTCACCTTAACTTACATAACATAGCCGCAACGCTCTCCATCTTAAGTCAAATATAAACTCCCTAGCTTGTTATTTTTGTGTTGGTCTATATCTTCCTTAAATTCGAACTGGCCGAGAATTCCTGCAAAAACAACCTTCCATGTTTTATAAAATTGAAAATAAACATCCCCTGTTACTTTTTTTAAACCAAATGATTTGATGAAGAGCTGCTTTGCTGGATCAATATCTCGGTTTCTAAACAAAACAGTGATAACCTTAAACTGAACTCAGTTAAACAGTTTCAACATCGAACCGTGTTTTTAGGACTATGAACAACGGCTTCCTCGTTGTAAAGTCAAGCTAGCAACACCAAGAACACAAAGACGAAACATGAAGACGTGTCTGGCGACAATTTTCAGCTTTTCTACCAAAAATTTATTTTATTTTACCTTGTTACTGATCATGACCTACAACTGCAGTGTACTATGCAGACCCGTATCAGGTGAGTTTCTTTCGCCTTCCTTAGCCGTTTAAGTGATTCTATTAATTGTAACACATTCTGTAGAGACAAAACTGCAAAGTAGAAAATTGTGTTTGTAAGACTCGCTGTGTAAGTCTCTCGGTCCAATATTCAACACCAGCAGATACTAAACCATAAACTCGTCTTGACGAAAGACTCGTATAGGTTTTTTGAAAACGAAGTGGTTATACTCTGGAAGTCCGACTTACAAAATAGCAATCATACAATCAGCCTCCTTGTCAAAACCACAGCTAACATACAGCGCAAAAGTGTTTGATGTTTTATAGGTGACATGGCTTTTTAAAAGTTTTTCACGTAAATCAAAACAAAGGCGATTTAGTTATTCACATAAGCCGTGAACAATCGTGCAAACAATAACTTTACCATAACGAGGTTTTCGCTGCGAAATAATAAGGATGAACCAATTAAATGTTTTAGTGCAATACAGATATAGAAAATAGCGTTCTTATATCTTGGCTCGTGGCAATGCTAATGATAGCGGGAAGGTGTTGTTTTATACATGGGTATCTTAACATATCTATCTAATAGCCTGCGCCCCGGCTCTCCTGGAGCTGAGAAGCGAGCGGAAGCCGCGAGAACGAGTCGGCAAGCGAAGCGAGCTCGCGGCTCGCATCAAGCTTCAATTGGAAAGCCGGCTCGCAGGCTACTACCTAAAGGACTCCTTCACTCCCACCACCATCCCTCCCCCCGTCCCCTCCTACACACACCACCACCATCGCCACCACCACCACAAGGGTACTAAATGAGTGCTTAAAATGGGAAGGCTACCATTAAGATGAGCTATGCAACCAATCCACACGAGAAAGACTCGGTTGCAAAGACGTATCGCTGCTGACGCAGCAGATAATAGCGTTGCTACTAAACACAATATGAGATTGGAACTAAAATGGCGGCTCGAGAACGTGTTTTGACGTTAAGTTTGACTTTAGTTCCTTACTGCGTTTCAATGCTTAAGGTGTGTTCACACTAGAGACGCAAACGCAAGTGCACTTCCATTCACACTTGGAAATTTGTGAAGCAAGAGTAAACGCAAGCACAAGGTGTGCGCAGGAAAAAGGAAATGTTCCTTCTCTTGCAAGCGTCTGCGTTTGTGTCTGTAGTGTAAACACGCCTTTGGGGTTGACGCTATGGCAGATGCTGCACTTTCCGGCTAAAAGAGATAATTGGAGCTCGAGTAGTACAACTGTCCGAGCCAAGCCTGCAGGCTGACTCAAAACCTTAGTATTCTACATGGTATAGTGAATAAATTAGAAGAACACAAAAACCAGGGGCACTCTTCTAATAGCACGGTCCCTATCACACACAACTTATAAAGCAATAACCGATCACTTCGATGATAATTATTCTAGTATGAACCCTACAAAAGGCTAAGAAGCGTAACTTATTTCATGTTCAAAACAAGGCTTGATTTCTTAGAAGGAAAAAATATACCATTGTATTCACCCATGGGCTAGCTAATTTGACCATTGTTCTAACATGTAGCATCTACTGAATGCGGATGCCATTATCATTTAGCTAAATCTATATTCCTTATACACAGATGTTGAGGAACCCAGACAAAAAGTGCAATCAGCAACAAACCTCCCATCCACTCCGTCTACAAATACAATATCCAAAAAACAAGAGGTAATTGCTGTCCCTCCCGCGATGACATCAATTTTACACGGACCCTACCTCCCCCCGGCCAACGCCGACAATCAAATTTTCATTCGACCTCACTACCCGCCCGGCTTATTCCACCATCACAGTTTCTTCGGTGATTTCCATGGCCACCACAGATTTAACTTGGGTTTCCATGGTTACCAACACGTTCCACATTTACCTTACCGTCATTTCAACCCATTCTTCGAGAGTGTTCCAAGCTACCACGTCCACTCTCGATATCACCATGTAATACCGTATGGAATATCACATCATTATCACACGCACTGGCCTCATATGAGCGTGTCCGGAGCGGTCGTAGTGTCGGACCCAAATGACGGCATGTACCAAGTACCAGCAACGGGCGCTCTCATTCCCAGGCCCATCATGCCGCGTCAGTACCCGGTCATGCTGAACCATGCGTCGTTAGGTGTAGGTCAGGACGGACCAGGAGTTGTCTTTGTTGGAGGACAGGGAAAAAGCATGATTCGTAAGTAGAAGGAAAGATGCGTCATTCGATCGTTCGAGTGAGTCCGATTCCGATGAGAGCGTGTCAGTTGTACATAATAAAATTTTTTTTTTAATTTTTTAATCTGTACACACACATTTTTTTGTCTGAGTGTGGAGTGTGGGAGTTGTTTCCATTTAATTTAGATGAAGACTTTTGCCCAAGTTGTTGAAATGCACTTACTGCCACAACCTCCTTGGATTTTTTCTGATTCTTTCATTCCTTCAACTTACAGCTGTGGACCCTACGAACGTGGAAAATCAGATTCTTCAGAACAAGGCAAACTTGCACAGTAACCCTCACGAAGACGTTCAAGAACTCGCGCTGGAGCGAGAGGCCTTTAACTCGCGGATATAAGAAACTTGAAAGACAACGAAAACAGGCTCAGACCCAGACTCTTTCATCGGGTGGAAGAAAGACCCCGGTTGGAGCTGGTCACGTGGCACCAAAAATCTTCCCCCGACGAAAGAGACTGGGTACGAGGTTGCCTTGTTTACTTAATAGGGACCTTAAGCAACAAGGGCGGCATCATCGACGGCAACCGCGTAATTACAAAAAATACACTTTTTGCTTTCCCTTTTCGATCATGTATGACCAGTTTGCTTTCTCTTTTGACCGAGTTACGCTTTCTAAACAGAAAAAGATAAAAGTGTTTTTCTTAAAGTAATACAGAAGCCACTTTATTATTGATATTTTTAAAGCTCTGAGGGCTTTTCCAACAATTTGATTTGACTATAAATGCATTAAAGTGCTTACTTGACCATTTTAAGTCCCCAAAATAGTGCATTCAGTGCGAATAAAATTCAAAATGTACGACGGCGATTTATGACGTCACATGGTTTGAAAGGACTTCATACTGCTCTAGCGTTTGCAGCGAAATAGTAACTTTTTTGCTCAAACATTGGGCAAAGAGCCGCCCAAATTTTCCTATGATCAAGTGAATTTGACTAGGAAAGTGAGATTGATCTCCCGCCTTTCAAAGCATGTGACATCACACATTTCGAATAAGCTTAAAAAGTTTCGCAGCTTTGGCACTAAAATAGGCATTTCTTCTTCGCAAATTCTCTTTGAAATTAATCTTGATAACTGGTAACAAGTGCCTGAGGGGAAGTTATGGGGGTCAAAATTTAATTTTAGATATTTTAATTTCGCTTCAGTAACACTTTAAAGGTGAATGAAGAATGAAAAAAATTTCTATAGGTCGTTCTCGTAGTAAAACTGAGCTTTCAAGTTGTAGTTTTCAGAACGACGGCGTGCAGGTGACCAGCACGGTGCATTCCAACGTGCAGCTATTGTATTCACTGTTGTTCTCTGCCGTCGTTGTCGGCGTTGGGTCCTCGTTGCTCAAGGTCCTAAATATTAGATAATCAAATCAGGTACGTGGTATATGACCTAATTAGTTTACCCCCAATGTGAAGCGGCTGAAAATAGTCTGTGGTACAGATAGCCTCTCTAGCTCCCTGCTAAACCGGCCACAAGTGCACGGATTTAGTTTATATTTTCAAAGTTGAAATACTTTAAACTATAACTTACTAGTTCATAATTCCAACAACGAATAGTTGGACAACCGAACTAGGTTTGTCTCTGTTTTCTCTTTTGTTAACTGAACAACCTTTTTACACTTTTATTACATTTTTTATTACTCATTTAAGCAAAGTCTCGAACCATTGCATTGCTATCTTTTTTTATAAACTCAAAATTTAAACTAGACGTAAGAAAGGCTATTCAAAGGTAAAAAATATGTAAAAAGCGAAGTAAAATTCAAAAGTGATGTTATTTGCCCTGAAAGGTAAATGACGTCAGACAGGAAACATCTTTGACTTCATTCTAGTTCGTAAATGACAAAAGAGGTCAATGAGCTAGCACGCAGTTCAAATGACACGATACTAAATATAAGACAGTAATACTCGGCTAAACGATTTGTTGCATTCGTGACCAAAGTTGAAGAGTCAGCGAAAACAATAGAAAGTTTTTTTTTTCAAGGTCTTATACTCATCCCGAAGTTATTATTCACTTTTAGTAAATTTACTCAGGTGATTATAGGATTTCCCCTGCTCCCATTGGCCGGTGGAGGCTCGCTTATGATGCCGGCTATAATCGCCTTGCGCGAGTTGATTTGCTGGAACAATTTTCAAAATGGCCGAAATACCTCTTTCTGAGGTAGAGATAAACGCCTTGAGTGGAAGGCACTAAGCCAATAAAGCTTGAAATATATACTCCTCAAAAGTAATGTTATGTTATTAGGACAATTGTGCTAAAAGATAAAACTTCGTGTGGAAACGTTTTAGATTTCGCCAGACACGCGCAGCGGAGCAAATGACATCAACAAATAAAATTTTGCACAAATTTTTGGCATTGGTAACCTCTAATAATAAACTGAGTAATTATTCGCCTCCGGCTCAGTGAATATCTGGGTTGTGAGTAATCCCTGAGATAAATATTCACTTCGCCTTCGGCTAGTAATTACTAATTATCACCTCGAACAGGTCTTCCTAATTTGCTTATAACTTATCTATTGTTGTTTGATAAGCGTTTAATTTACTGAACACCTTTCCTGTAATACAATCTAACGATTAACTGGAAAACTATCGAGAATTACTGAAATGTTTTGCATGAGGAACAAGATCACAATTGTTTGGCTCCCGGTTTTGCACAGCTAGCGCTGGATCAACCAAAAGGGTTCAAATCAGTGAAATTACAGACCGTTATTGGAATTTTGTTTACAGTCTCGAAAGAAGATGATAAGCCATTTTCAATAACAACCTGACAGACGAAAAGAAAGAGCTTCAATAATACATTACGTAAGTATTATGATTGATAATTTTCTGCTTCACGTGCAAAAGTGTAATTTAGTAAGACAAATTATTTCGGATTTACTTACGGTGGTGAAGTTACATCTAACCAAACAAAAACAAAGTGAAGACGAAAAAGAAAGAAAGGCACTTATATATCATCAGAGGCTTGTTGGTTGTAGCGACTAGTAGTGGTAAAGGACATGTCTAACGAATTGCTATGAAACTCCATTTTATCCTTCTGGCTATCCTTTTGGTCTCTGTGCTGGAAAAAGCTTTGGCCAGACCACATGTAAATGGTGAGACTCAAATCAAGTGACTTCTTGTTTCTCCAGATGTAGTACCATGGTTGCTCAAATCGTAGCCTTATCTATATTGTATTTAAGGTTTTCACGAGAGTATGTACAATGGAGGCGCAAGCGTAATAAGAACTCTTAAACCGTTTTCGTAACGGTAGAAACAAGATTGACGTAAAGTTAATAGCGACTAAGTAAAAAACGCAAGTATTGGATAATTCTTTCTCTGCACACGCTTCCGTTCCTCGTGAATACAAAAGCGTTGACACAAGGAATGCTTTAACTACTTTTTCGTACTCGGCCAAACAAAGCACCGGCTATGCTGCATAATAAATTCACAAAAAGCTCTCCGAACATTCCTTACGTCTATGCTGTGTTTTGTTTTTACGAAGAACAGAGGCGACGGAAGCAGAAACAGAAATCAACGGAAGAAAAAAAATCTTCTGTTCATACAATCTCTGCTTTGTTTCGGTCGAGCTTACGCTTGTGTCAACCCAAGAACTCTTATGCTCCGCTTACGTTCCTCACATAAGCCATGACCGAGTTGTTCAAAAGCTGACTTTAATTATCATGATAACAAATAGGATTTGTAGAAAGTTAACCGAAAAGCCAAAAGTTAACCTAACCCTGCTTTGAACAACTCGGCCCAGGCTTTAGAGAGGGCGCCTGACAAGATTTGAAGGGTCTGGGGAAAAGCCTTCTTGCTAGAAACAGAATCGAGAGTTCCGTCATTTTTTATAGTGGTAACTATGATGAGTGCGGAAAAGCGGAGTTAGCCAAAAAAAGGCAGAACTATTACAAGTTTATACGTTTTTTGCCGAAAGCGTAGTATTTGCTATACTAAACGAGAATGAAGTAATCCTCAAATGAGCAGAACGAAAGGGCGGATCCGGGAGTTTTCAACGGGGGCAGTTAACAGTTGGTTAACTAGGGGCTAACCTGCGATTAGTGTCTCAGTGTCCAGGGGGCCGGGAGTGATAGACTCTCATCAACTTAGCCCTACGGAAACCGGGGATAAGTGCCAGCCTAATGGGGCACTTGGCTTGAGAAAGAATTAACTTTTTAGACAAGATATCGAGCTATTTTTTGTGTAAAACATGCAATCATATAAACACTTTTAAAACTCGTATACTTTTCTCTAGGAAAGAGAACACTTACACCAAAAGCAAAGCAAAGACTAGTAAAGGCACTTCTGAAAACATTTCGACTAAAACACAAAGGACACGAGGATGTTAAAAGCAAGAAAAAGTACGAAATTGGAACAGAGACTCTGCCCGAAGCACATTTATCAAAAATCGCCTTGGGAGGTGGACTAGCTGCCCCACCCAGTCTCTCCAACGTCCTCCCGGCCGCTCCCCAGGCTCCACTTATGACCAACGGCGTCCCGGCTAGTTACGGAGAAGAGGTCCATAATTTGTTTCGCCAGCATCCCATGGTTAATGTTCCACATATTCATGGGTTAAGGTAGGAAAACTGATAGTACATTCTTTTTTATTCATGTAGCGCTGTTTTGGATTCAAAGACGAAAATCTACAATAGGTAAGCAGCATACATAGACTCTCTCATAGTGTGCTTAATACAATAATTTGTCGGCGGCGCAGTGGCTGAGCGGTTAGTGTGTTCGACTCGTAATTTTAGGGTTGGTTCGAGCCCCGGTCAGACCACTGTGTTGTGTCCTTGAGTAAGACACTTTACCTGACTTGTTCCAGTTGACTCAGCTGTATAAGTGAGTACAAGTTCTGCTGGGGGCTAACCTGCGATGGATTAGTGTCCTGTCCAGGGGGAATCAAAGACACTCATTCGCTTAGCACTACGGAAACCGGGGACAAGCACCAACCTGATACATGATGGGCCACGTGGGACCAAGAAAAGACTGAGACAATTTTTGGACTTCGGAATTTGTAATCTTTTAAATGAATATACCTCACATCTCTATTAAAGCCCGAATTAATATAAGGTATAAGCCCCCTCCCCTGGATACAAACCTTTCCCCTAAACAAAACCTCTCGAATGTAAGCCCCTCCCCAGGATAGAAGACCCCTCTCCTTGAATATAATCCCCTCCCCCCGATACAAGTCCGTGTATAAAATAAGTCCCTCCCGCGGGTACGAGTTTCTTCCCTTGGATAAACTGTAGACTGAGTCAAACAAATAACATCTTACTTCTTCCAGCAGTGGTACACTGGCCCATGGGTCCCTAGCCGGGCTATATGGTGTACACAACGAACATGGGTCGCTTACCGGGCTATACGGAGTACACAATGGACATGGGTCCCTAGCCGGAATATACGGGTTGCACAACGGACATGGGTCGCTTACCGGGCTATACGGGATACACAACGGACGGTACCATGTGCCGGGCCCACTTCTACCTGAGTTTGTTTGGGACCATAGCACCCATGTGTCGGGCGATAATGGACCAGGAATGGTCTTCATTGGAAACAATCACGGCATGGGTAAGTCACGTGACATTTTGTTTAGTATCGACTTCCTAAGTTATAAAATTCAAATAAACAAGATTGCTCTACAAGCTTTACCGTGCTGAGTCCTAACTAGGACGAAACAGCTGTCCACGTTTGCTTCGTTCACTTGCTTAGTAGTTGTTCAGGTGAAACGGTTGTGCGCATGCGTAAAGGTATTGGCCATACCGTGGAATTGAGAATGGTGTGGCCTTGCATTCAAAAAGTTGTTATAAAAATTTAAACGTATTATATTGTCTAAAAACAACAAACACAGCTGTAAAATAATATAAAGTAGCCAAAGTTAGTACTAGTTAGAATTTATGGATACTTGCTTAAACAATGCAATAAGAAAGTAACCTATTTCTTACTCTATAGGCCTAGTCTGATACTAAAAGAATTAAAAGTTAGTCATTCGTTCATAGTCGTAGACAATCATAGTATTTGTCACACTCTCGGTGAAATCACAGTCACAGTAATAGCCAATCACATCAACAGTCTTTTTCTTATTCTTATTCTTATTCTTATTCTTATTCTTATTCTTATTCTTATTTTTATTCTTATTCTTATTCTTATTCTTATTCTTATTCTTATTCTTATTCTTATTCTTATTCTTATTCTTATTCTTATTCTTATT
>JAOBRD020323430.1:0-21415 GCA_027575215.2 Hydrozoanthus sils | reverse complement strand
AATACATTTCTAAAGCGCTATTTCTTAAAAAATCCAATAGCGCTTTACAATACGTTTAAGAATAATGCATGAAGTAATAATAATAATTAATTATTTAAGTCGGTATTAATAATTTTGTAATGAGCAAATTATTGTGATTTCTGTTTGAAAAAATTATTTTATGTTTACGAAGTCGTTTTAAAAAACAAGAAACCATGTTTGCTAGGAAGCTTTCTCGTACACGAGATCAGCGTTGTGATTTGATATTAGAAAGCTTTATATTAGACGACGAGTACGAGTACGAGCTTTGTCCATTCGTCATACTGCACGTGCCAAGAAATAACATCATCCTGTTGTATTGCCAAAATCTGGTAGTCCACGCAACGAGTTTTTTGAAAATATCGTTGTAAACAAGACGACTTGTTTTTTGGCACGTGCAGTATGACTGACGGATGGAAAAAACTGACTCATTCTCGTAGTAGAATCCGGCTAAAGGTCTCTATTAGTCGCTTTAAAAGCACCAAGTGACGTGAAAATAACATAAAGGAGGATTACGGTTAACAAGGCAAGAACAGAGGTTACTTCTTATATGAACTTGAAAGCTCAGCTAATGGACCTTGGGCTTTTTAACTAGGTTAAGCAGTGATTTAACTGAATTTCGTGTTTGATTTCTGTAGAAAAGGGTGCCAAACCGAATCCCGTGCGTGCTGAAGAAATTAGTAGTATTTCGAGGAAACTTACAACTCTTGAAATGAAGGTGAGTTGTTTGAGCCATAACTAACGCTCAAGATACTAAATTTTAATCTTAACTCGTTTTTCCATTTCAAGGTAGTTTTAAACACCACAAAAACCGCGTATCTGTATTTTTTATTCAATTCTTCTAAAATTACTGCAAAATTGACCTGACTTTTACTTTATACTTTTTTTTTGTAGGTAAAAAAAACTTGGTAAAATATTACTGTAGCCTGCTGCTTATACATATCGTGTTTTTAAAGACATCAAGA
This sequence comes from Hydrozoanthus sils, assembly GCA_027575215.2. Taxonomy (NCBI): domain Eukaryota; kingdom Metazoa; phylum Cnidaria; class Anthozoa; order Zoantharia; family Hydrozoanthidae; genus Hydrozoanthus; species Hydrozoanthus sils. The sequence goes on along the minus strand of JAOBRD020323430.1, from coordinate 20,432 downwards.
TTACTATAATTGAAATAAAACGAACCCCATTATTGGTTATTGTACTACGTTTCCTAAATCTACTACAGGTCTAAGAAAAGCTTTTCAAGGAAAAGTCATATCTCAACCCATTCGGACAAAGAAAAATAAGATGCCTCAGCCCATTGCACTACTTTTATAATGCCGTAAGAAACACTCAAAAGTTCTGACACGCGCATGCGTAAAGACGTATTAGCTCGTGACCTTTAAGGAATTCTCCGCTGTGTTTCTTCCGTTTGAGTTTCCTGCGCTCCGCCATTCTGAATGTGACGTGTTATGGTTGCAGTACCAGACTCCTTCTCGTTCATTGCTATTGTATTCATCGAGAGTGGAAACTGGCACTGCAATCAAAACACGTCACAATTCCAAATGGCGGCGCACGGGAAATTCAAACCGTAGAAATGATCAAACTAAACTACTTTGTGTTAGATTAATGTTCAGGATTATCAAACTTGAGCTGCTGTTATGGACACAGACTTAATAAGGGTTTTATTTGAGACCAAGAGTATTATACAGTGGAGGATTTTTTTAATGGGTCCTGGTCCAATCTATGTTAGTCACTAGATTCTTGCGTGCTGGTTTTGACAGAATTTAAAATTAACGTTACAGGTTTTTTTTGTCAGGAACTTAACGAAAGAGAGCGTGCAGAACACGCAGTTAGAAAGTACGAGAAGCTCAACACATTTGTTCAGGATCTGGAGCAGCGAAATGTTGAGCTGGAACAGAAATTTGCTGAGGTAAGCTGTTCAGACCACGAGGCTGCTTCTTCTTTGTCATATTCGTCAGTAATGCAGTTTTCCCTTTAGATGGACTTAGAAGTTTTCGTAGGAGATACCATACATTCAAGTGCTACTAAAGGAATCGGGCTGACTTTTTGGGAGGATTCTTTGGAAAGAAAATATTATTTTCCCGAAACAATTTTTCGAATCGGATAAAACGCGTATAGGAACCTAGATTTTTCCTATTTTGCCTAAATGTGTTCTTACAGTAATGGTATTTAAGGTATTTAGTGTGATTTTAGGCTAAGTAGGTTCTTAAATTGGTTCTTGTTTTGTTAAGGCCGCACTATCAATTGACCGTTCCTGAAAAGATAGTGACCTGTACACTTAACCACAGTTCTTAGCGCATGAAAAACCTAAACTTGTTTATAAAAACGCATAGTGAAAATCTCACTCAGCAGATAACTCTGTGCGTAAAACTAATTCCAAGCAATTTAGTTTGATCAGTGGTATAAGGTTAGAATTTCACGCGCGCCGTCATTTTGATATGTGACGTAGTTTGGTTGCAGTGCCAGTCTCCATTCTTGATGAATACAATAGCAATGAACGAGAAGAGGTCTGTTACTGCAACCACGTTACGTCACAATTTAAAATGGCGGCATGCGGGAAATTCAATCTGTAAAACTGATGAAAACAAATTGCTTGGCAATATTTATATGTACAAAAATTATCGAACTTGTGCAGCTGATATGAACACAGACTTAATAAAAGTTTTATTCGAGACCAATAATGTTGTACAGTGGATGATCCCTTTAAACTCCAAAATTAACGTTCAAAGTGTTGTAAGTGCAAGAAAGAGTTTCACCAACTTTAGCTCTCCCCGAGCCTTGTTTAACGGTATAAGGTCCGCAAGGCATTGTGGTAAGATAAACAGTCGCCATCTTTATTGGAGTGGTCAATACAGATAACTAATACAGGGCTAAATTGATTTGAAATATATTGTTGTATTAATTAATTTCATATTACCTTTTAAATGATAACCATAAAGTAGTTAAGTTTTATTTGCAAAGTGCTAGCTGTACATGTCTTTAATAGTTAAGTCCTTTTAGTTCATTTAATGAATATTACTGACTTGAATCTAGACATTTTCTAATGTTTTTGTCTATCTGGGCCTTCATTTTACTAAAATAAAAACTATTGAAAATTCTGGGCCAATTAAGTACTTATGAAAAGGGGGTTTGAAACGCAGTAGGATCTTAAATTTAGGTTCTTTATACGCGCGGGTGTTTACTCTACTAGATTGATAAACATAACATCGAAAATAATGGAGTTTTTGGGAGCAATTGATTGGATGAGATTAGGTTTATAGATGTTTGGTTGGCAATCCAAAACAAAGCCTTAAGGGCAGGAGCTATACTTCTTACACAAAGCTGTTAAGGATTTAACTAGTTCTTGTTGTCCAACTCACAAATTAAGTTTAAAGTGATGCAGTAGCTACTGAACCAAAAAATATCAGTTAAGATATTTCTATCAGGAAAGATGGATGGTTGACACATTTGAATCTTTTCTCACTGACTGCTATTACGCCATCATAAGATGGGCGCTTAGTATTAAATGCAATAAACAATTTCAAACTCTTATTTCTTTTGAAATTTTACAGGTTACAAGTCTTAATCTTGAGGCTCAAAGAGTTGAGCTCCAACTCAGAGACGAACTAACAGGTAACTGTTTCGTGATAGGTTGGTTAGTTTTCAACACAAAGGAAGGGGTATAGCAGGTTTAACTAGTCTGTGATTGGTCAATTTTCAACACAAAGGAAGGGGCCTAACAGGTAACTAGTTTGTAATTGGTCAGTTTTCAACACAAAGGTAAGAGTCTAGCAGGGTTAACTAGTTTGTTATTGGTCAGTTTTCAACTTAGAGGTTGGGATCTAACAGGTGCCTAGTTCGTGATTGATCAGTGTCAACACAGAGATAGGGAAACTGGTTGCGATTTGTCAGTTGTCAACAAAATGGTAGGAGTCTAAAAGATAACTAGTTTGTAAGTCAGGAATATAACTAGCAAAATGTATGGGTTGTATGGGTCAGTAGTCAGCACGAGCGGAAGATTTTAGGAAATCATTGGTGAATAGTCATATGTCAACAATGACAAAGGTCTAGCTCAGTTACTAATGTGACACCCAGTTAAAATACATCATTTCTTTTTATTGCTATCGGAATAACCGTGACTGTTACGTACTTAGGTGCTGTAACATCACAGACGCACGATGCGGCACTCAAGAAAATACAAAGGTTGGAAGAATCGGAATCAAAGCTTCAGATTGAAGTGTCGAGACTGAAGGAAGTAGCTGAGGTTGCTTCACACCAGACCGAGGCTATCAAGACTCAGCAAGAGTATCAAGAAAAAGAACTGATGTCCCTGAGGAAACAACTGTACGACATGCAAATGGAGAGCGATGAGAAGACAATTATAGGTAAGTAACATTGGAAGAGCGGTGATGATTATCATGATGGCAGTTACAAAGAAGATAATAGTGATAGAGATAATAGTAGTGATAGCGATAGTAATAGTGATAGTAATACTGATAGTAATACTGATAGTGATATTGATAGTGATATTGATAGTGATAGGGGTGGCAAGAGCAAAATCAATTCCTTAGAATTAATCAAAGCAATTTTTATTTTGTGTTCATCCCTGAAGCTTTTGTGTATAGATTATCATAATCTTTTAATGGTAAGAGTTGTGTTGTTACTGCACTTCCCGTGTGTTGCGATTTCAAACTGAGATGCAGTTAAGTTGAGCTGACAATATGGTATGCAAGAAAGTTGAACGGCTGAAATGATCAAGTAAGAGGGTAAGTGCTAGTTCATGACCACTGATTTTGATATGAATCTTAGCTAAACGAAATTTAAGTTTGTTTTTAGGCAACTCGTAAAACGAGTACAAAATTCGTCGACATTGCTATGATCAGATTAGCTGATACAGCGGAGAAGCTGGCTCACTGGTAAGACCTCTGCTTCCCATTCCTGAGGCCCCCGGTTCGATCCCTGGCCTGGTCAGTGGTTGAATATTTGGATGACTTTCTTTCGCGCTAAATTCCACTCAGCTTTCCATTCTTCAAAGGTTGGTAAAATGAGTACCAGGACACTTGGAACACTTTGAAGTGGCTGCTAAATTGCGTCTATATATGTCACCGGTCAACTGAAGTTAAAACTGATCATCAAAAAGCTCCTTAGAGCGTATCGATGTGAAAAAGGCGCTATATAAATGCATCACTATTTTCCTTTTTGTTTTCTGCTTTAGGTAAACTGCACCACCACATTGTTGCTTTGCAAGTTAGTGAAGGAATGGCGGTAAGAAAACTTGAAGCCTCAACACAGAAAGTCTCAAGACTACAGGCCCAAGTGTTGCGTTTAGAACAGAAGTTAGATGAGAAAGATCAGACTCTTTATCACTCAAGAATGGAAGCTAGAAACAAAGCAAAATTCCTAAAAAGAACAATTCAGGACTTACGACGACAGTTCAGTGGTGCTCTTCCTCTGATGAAACAGGAGAAGTTTGCTAAAACAATGCGAAGCCTGCATGAAGATAAAACGAAAATGGAGAGAGACCTAATAGCGGCAAGGAAAGAAAGAGAAGCAGCTGATGATAGGTTAGAAGAAATAAAGCTGGAGCGAAACAGTCTTCAAGAACTTATCGCCACATTAAAAGATCATAAAGGAGCAGCAAAAGTTACTGAATGGCATTCAAAGATGAACGAGATACGATTACAAGACTTGAAACTAAATCGCTCTATTGATAGGCTGCATGAACAAGTAAAGTACTTAGAGAATATTATAAAGTCCCACGAACGAACCATATCTGATCTAGAAGAGGAGAATGTGACCCTTGCCAAAGAGCATGAGGAGCGGCAGTTGCTATGGGAACAAAGGGAGGTGGAACTAGAGCGTGCGGTTGATCAGATGGAAAAACAGCAACAGGAGATGGCAGAGGCGGCAGCGAGGTTTGAAGAGGCTACAGGTTCCATGCCTGATCCTTCTAAGCCAGTGGCAAACCAGCTGGAAGAAGCAATTACAAAGATTAAAGAACATGTCAAGATCATTGTGGGGAGTAGGGTGCGGTCCAAGCAATTGGAGAAGGTTGGTGATCCGTCAACACTTTTTAGGCAGGGCAGTGAGTGCTTAGTATACTTTAAGGTTTAGCTTTTGGTACACTTTAAAACTTAGTTTTAGGATTGGTTGTTATACTTTTTAGGACCCAGTAGGCAGAACAGTGGCTCAGTAGTTAGAATGTTTGATTCGCTATCAAAAGTTGTGAAACCAACTCAACTAATTGAAATTTAAAATCGTTGAGTGCATATATTTGAGCGTTAAGGCCTACCGTGTTTTTGCCATTAAGGAAGATGCAATTCTAGATTTTTCAGTCGATTGTGCTATAATAATCAGTCCAGCTACTTGTTATTGTAGTTTTTTGCTGCGAACTGTTAAGCAAGCAGTGACACTAATCTTCTGATATAAAAGCCAGCTTTTTTTCGACTTGTACGATATGATGGCCTTTAGCAGTTTCTGAGCCTTCCCTATAATGACCTGCATTCCTTACACGTACGCGTAGGCAAATCTTGTACACCTAATAGGTGTCCCTTTGCTTTCAGGCTGCTTCGGTTTAAACCACACGATTTTTAACTATCGAGCTCAATATCAAGCTTTTCAAAAGCAGTAAACGATATGCCTGTAGCATTTCACCTGAACACCGTAGGTTTATTTGAATTCTGTCGAGGAGCCAAGTACTCCAATTTGACTAAAACTACGGAAACTGTAGTGTTCTGTGATTTCTCTTGATCTTACAGAGGAACGAGAAACTTGAGCAGGCGATGAAGCAATTAGAAGAAAAGATTATCCAGAAAGAAAAGGTTGGTTTGAGTATTTTAACAAAATAGTGTATTTTTCGTACAAGAAATTAAAATTTTGGAACCAATTTTATACTCGCTGTGGTTTGCGTTCATTCAATTTTTTGTCATTCAGCAAGTACTACCACAGCAACTGATGATAATGAAAACGACGATGATAATGTTAACTATATTGATCATGATATGAGCAAGAGTGGATAGGATAATAGTCACAGTAGTTTTGTAGTATTTTTGTGAGCGTAGAACTCTGTATGTACGTATTCACAAGTATATCTGACACGTTAACATGAAAACGGTCTCACACTAGATCAAATTAGCCTGACCCTGAACGTACAGGTCCTTTGGAGCTCTGCCCTGCCCTTTATTATGTCAATTATAACAATTTCAGCCACACTTTAGTTTTTAGTTTGTACCCAGTTTGACAGAGCTACAGCTGCAATTACCAATCAGTCAGCACGCTAGCCCTCACAGGCAGGGGTAAGCTAAGCGCGGTAACATATATGTATTTATGTAGACACGTATCATCAGTATGAAAATTAAGTATCGATTATGTTGAGTGTATGTCTATTGCATTAAGAAATACCACAAGACTTGCTTTGTAATTAACTACAGATCATTAACGAACTGCGTTTGAGGATCCCACTGTCAGGAAGGGAGGTCGTCTCAGCTGAGGCCAAGAAAGCCGCTGCAGGAGAGGATGACTACGAGGCCAGAAGAGCTCTGAAAGTTGCCCAAGCCACTATCTCCAGCTTACAGGTACATTGAGCAACGTTTTGTTAAGATTATCTTAAGAATACCATAAAAATGTGGAAGATAGAGCATCCCATTTTAACCATGGATAATGTGTGAAATCCCTAAAACGACCTTTCTTGTGTGCGATATCCTTAAAATGACCCTTTTAAGTATGCAATTCCTAAAATGACCTTTGTTATGTGTGATATCCCCAAATTATGTGCGATGTCCCTAGACTGACCTTAATTGTGTGTAGTGCCCCTAGAATGACCTTAATTGTGTCAATGTCCCTAAAATGACTTTAATTAGGTACAATATCCCTAGAATGGCCTTAATTATGTGCGATGTCCCTAGAATGACCTTAATTAGGTGCAATGCCCCTAGAATGACCTTAATTATGGGCGATGCCCCTGGAATAGCCTTTGTTATGTGCAATGCTTCTAAAATGACCTTAACTATAAAGGCAAAGAGTTTCTGATATTTATTTTGTTTTTTATTGCTCAAGAATTTTTTTTTATCATAGACGATCTTATTGTCAATGTTTTTACTTTATAATGGCCGAAAGCTTGCAGCAAAACTTTCTAAAACCCAGCACAAGTTTAAAGCGTTGACGCCTCCAGCGACTTCCAGGAACGATAAAATTTAAAATCAAAAATTAGATATTAGTTGCGAAAAACGGGCCATAGTATCTGCTGAAAGGGGCTTGAAGGAACAGTCGTACTTATTTTTCAGACTTTACGCAAAGGATTTTCTTTCATACATTTTTCATTTCCAGAATCTTGTTATAATGTAAACAACGTTCACGTGAGGGGTTAGAGTTATCAACCCTTCATCTTTATTAACCCAAATCTGGTTTTGCGTTATTGTAGCAAATGCTATCTCGAAAAGAAGATTCCCTGGTCAAATACCAGGAGATGCTGAAGGAGGCCAGAGAGGTAACCTAGCTTGTATTGCTTCATAAGAGTTATTTCCAAAAATGCCTTAGGTTTTTAAATGATTATGTTATGTTCATTTTGAGATACGTACTTTCGGATAAGAAAACGAAAAAAAAGAAAGGTTACTTCAAATACTTTTTGAACTTGTGTTTCCAATGAAGGAAGCGAAAAGCCAAGCGGAACAACACAAAGCTGAAATCCAGCTGCTTCAGGATCGACTGCATCTAGAGAGTGACGAGGCTTTCAGGAAAATGAAATCATCGCATCTGGTGAGACTTGTATAGGTCAAACAAAGTTATTTTAATGTCATTTTTTACATATAGCTATACAATTTGAAGATTTGATGGTTTATTTTTTTTTTACAGAAGGAAAAGATACATGTGCAGACATTCCATACATTGTAAGGTGTTTGTAAAATTGACGAGTGATGTAAATTAACAAAAGAACTTTTTCTTATGGAAAAACTCAAATACAAAACTTTGGGTTTGTTTCATGAGGTTTTCCTCCCTCCCAACCTAAGACAAGAAAAATATTAAATAAGCGGCGAAATTACTGAAATATAACTAGAATAAAGAACAAGTTTAAAAAAAGACAGACAAAACGGACAGAAAGAAACAAAACAAGTATCATTTGCAATTGGCGAATCATTAAAGGAGAAATGTTTCATTCTCGATTGAAAAATAGGAGGTAGTTGTAGCTCTTTGTTTAATGTAAGTAAGTAATTTGAAAAATTTATCACCCCGAAATCTTGGCTTTTGCATCAAAATTACAAAAAAGTTACTCTGCTATTTTCATGTCGTATAACCTTGTGATCAACCTGTTTTGCGTTTCTATCGTAAACTGGTTCAACACTCAAAGTAGTACAATACCACACAATGCAGTACTTTATAATGGAATGTGATCGTCTTAAGAGAGGTCAAACTCTGACATGCTATGATTAACCAAAGGCGAGAGTAAGAGAGACCGTGAAAGCGGAACAGTATAACGCAATGTTTTGCAATACAGCAGTACATACAGTACAGTACAGTTGTTGTTATGCAATAACCTTCCATCAAAGTGGTGAAACGTACAGCTTACTGTTAGTTTTTTTAATGTAGAGTCCGTAGAAGTAATTTGTAATCTAAGGTGAAAGCCAGTCATCAGGACTGCGTTGTTCAAAGGGTTGTTAACTTTAAGCCAAAATTTCTAGCAGGAATTTCTTTTCTAAGGAAAGGTTTGCGGTTCTCATTAAATACTGTTTAGATTTTCCAGGAAAAAAACTTATCATTTCCAAAACTACAGCTCATATCAGTCTCTGTGGACTAGCAACAAGATCGTAGGTTAAAATTTCACCCTGGGTCAGTGCTAATCAGCCTTTGAACAACTGGGCCCTGAACTGAATCACTGGCAAATCTTGTTTCGTATCAGGATATCATTCACTCGCCAGGAGCTCCAGTTCCTACTAACCAACAGGTGAGCATGTTAATGTTTTTTTTTCTGTTTTTCTTGCTACTAAAAATAATCAATCGAAAGGATTAGAATATCAGCATCTTAGTTCGGTTTTAACAAACGATCTGAAATATATGGTAAAATAAGTTCAGGACACAAAGGAAACAGTAAAACTTAAAGTTGACGTTTCCACAAAACCACGGTGTCTTTTTCAGGGTTGCAACTGCATCAGGTCACACGATCACATTGAACGTTAGGAGTTTTTACTTACACCAGAAGCAAGTTTTAGTAATATATGTAAATATATTGAGGATATTGCACGGTGGCGCGAACATATTTCGTTTATCTTCGAGTGGAAAATGAAGTAAACTTGTATGTTCGCGCCAACGTGTAGTTTTCTTCTTTTTATTATAAAGATGTGAGTGTTTGTTTGCACCGAAATGAGCGGAAAAAAAGTCAAAGAAACAACGTCAGCGATATTTCCATTAGTGAGGATATGGAAAAGATGTCTTTCGTATCCCGAATGTGGCTTCGCATGAAATCTACAAGTAGCGTGTTTTACAGTAAAACACTCATATTTGTATGATAAAACAGCATACTTTAAGTAGGGACGCGTAAAGTGAGAAGCTGCTTTCCGTCCTGGAATAAGTTACTAAGTACACTTTAACCCTTTCATTCCCAATTGTATTGGTAAATTCTTCCAACTCGACCTCATACTTTTCACGAAACAAGTTTGGAAGAATTTTACATTTCATCTTCAGTTATTTGCTATGTTTGATCAATTGCAATTTTCTCATTACTAAATGATTTAGTTTGTGTGTGTTGTGTAAAGAGAAGATAGGTATTGATACCTGTATGACTCTAAAGTGCCACTGAAGCCATTTTGTCATTGGTATTTTTGTAGCACTAAGGGCTTTTCCGACATTTCTTTTCAACTGTAAATGGATAAAAGTGCTTACCTGACCATTTCAAGTCCCCGAAATAAGCTTTCAAAATCGTGCATTCAGTGCGAGTAAAATTCAAAACATACGACGGCGATTTATCACATTACATGGTTTGAAAGGACTCCAAGCTGCTCTATACTAGCGTTTACAGCGAACTAGACATTTTTTTGGCCACCAGCCACGCAAACCGGAAAGGTAAGATTCGGATCTCCAGCCTTTTAAATTATGTGACATTGCACACATTTAATGAGCTCAAAACGTTTCGCACCTTTGGCGCTATAATAGGTATTTTGTCTTCGGAAATTCTTTGCGAAATTTGTTATAATAACTAATAATAAGTGTTTAAGCAGAAAATTTGTAAGTCAAACTCTAGTTTAAGATGTTTTAAACTAGTTTGAAAATTTCGCTTCAGTAGCTCATTAACTTAAAAATCTATTTTAGCAGCTCTAAGTTGAGATTTTTGTTTTCACCTGCACTGATGAAAACTTTGTGCTGCGTGCTAGCTTACCCGATTGATGGAGCTTGAAGACATGGTGGTTGAGCAGGACAACGCTCTGGCTGTTGCTGCCGAGAAATACAAAAAGTTAAGAGATGAGACATCACGGATGAAAAAAGCCCACGAGGATGAAGTTAATGGGTTAAAACAAGAACTAGCCAGGTACCGATATTCGTTCCCATGGTAAAGCCTGTCTTACTAGCTGTCCATAGAACTGGTTGCTTTAAAGCGAAGTGTCTTATATGTTTTCGCCAACAAAGTAAAAAATCCGATTATATATGCAGCGCTTGAAGTGGCGGCCGGTCAACGGACGATGGCCGGTCAGAACCAAGCATTGTCCGGGCTCATTGCCCGGTCAGTTTTGAGGCATTGACAATTATGATGGAAATTAACCAACCTAATCATGTTTCCGAAAAAGAAAGTGATATTAAACTAGAGCGGCTTTTGGTTTAGAGGTCATGTAACTTGTAAAATGTAGTCTCTATTGCAACTAGTTGACATGGATTAAAATTGGCCGGCCAAAAACGCATATATCCGAGCAAAATCATGTTTGACCAGACAATGTGCCTGGCGCCTGCCCGATAGTTGTTTCAAGCCGTGATATGCAATGTGTCAGGTGTTTCCGTTAGAAAGTACGCTTGGGTTTATCTTTGTGTCAAATGAAAAACCAAACACAATAAGATGTTTGTGTTTTTTAGTTAACTCTTTCGTGAATTTTTTAACACACTTTTAGGAGTGAAGAACGGCATGCTTCAGCTGTGACGCGCCTTGAGAAGGACAAACACGAAAGAGATAATAGGATATCTGAGCAGTCCAAGGAGGTAAAACTTACCCTGTTCTTTATTACCGAAAATATGTCAAAATAGTTTTAGTAGTTGCTCTCGTTTATACCGAAATATTGAAATGAATTTCAAAATTAGTTTTGCCACAAACAAAACCGTAAAACTTAAAATTGACGTTTAGACAACATCAAGTGGTCTTTTCAAGATGGCGACTGTATTAGGTCACACGACCAGATTGAAATCTGGAATCTTTTCGGAAATCGAACTTATTTTTTGTTTTTCTAAAACTATGTTTTTTCAAATGAAGCCAGCCATCTCCGGTTGAGGCCAGTCAATTTCTGAAAAGGTTTTGCAAAAGATCTTCATCTAAAAGTGCAAACACTTAAGGATCTTCTATGTTCTTGTTTAACCAGCCTTTTTTTAACCGTTAACTTGTACTTAGATCGAGGCTATGACGTCAGAATTGGAGGCGGCTAAGGAGGCCAATGAGAGAGCGCCAAGCAGGACTATGAAAGCACTGGTGGAGAGGCTACGTAATCAGTTGGCACTCAAGGAAAAACAACACAAAGTAAGATTATTCCCATGTGGATCGACCGAATCTGCGTATTATTACACTAGTTGCGATCAGAACAGATGGAAACAGTTTCTTAAGTATGTTATTGGAATAGCCTGCCTGCCAACGACCAGTATTGAACTTTGTGTTCAAGATTTGTTTGCGGTTTTGGGCTAATTGTTTTGATAATATTGAGCTTTAGTCTCCTTGATTGTGCTAATAGGGGCATGATGCATTGTTACAGAGTCCCCGATAAGCGGCATTAATAACAATAACAACAACAATAATAATAATAATAATAATAATAATAATAATAATAATAATAATAATACAGATAATGATAATAAAATAATAACAATGATAATAATAATAATAATTACGATTTCTTAACACTTCTTTGTTAGTATACATCAATTTAAAAAAGCTAAATATAATATGCATAATAAAATATTACAACTTGGATTATTAAAAACTAAAGAAAACTACACTATTTACAACTGGTGAGCTATAACTAAAACTAGTATGAAAATATTGATGAAAGTTAATTTGCTAATAAGAAGTGTCGGGTTTCTTGAAAAAAGGTCCTAGAGTCCGGTATATGGCGTATTTCTGGTGGTAGTTTATTGAATGCTTTCGCAGTTTGGTCTTGAAAGGTATTAGTTTATGATGGGCAAGGACGGTCAATGTTCGGGCTGGTTTGTGACCGTAAATTGTAATTTGAAATAAAAACTTGCAAACTCAGATATGCTGGCCAGTCGTTATTATGCAGAGCCTTAAGGATATAAAACTGACCTCTTGAAATTTTGACACCTTATAAAAGTTACTGACTTACTGATAATGCTTACATTGCAAGCAAATACTCATAACCGTTTGTTTAAAAAAATTTCCGTTGTTTTGCAGCTCTTGTTACAGTTATGGTTTTAAACTTTCTATGAAACGCTTTCCCTAGTTACGAAGTGAACATGCTATCCAAAAAAATAAAGGCTTTCCTACTCTGATACTATGACAACACGATCTTCTTAATGCTAACTATCTTTCGTATATGTGTCATTATAAATAAAAACTCTACAAAAAGTAAATGTTCATCCAGTTTAAACGTTGGGATAATACTCATTGTGCGAAGCTGTTAAGCTAAAACTTGGTTAGAATTGCGTTTCTTTTAAATCTTTCCAAAAAGATTTATTTTGATATTTTAAGTGGATGAACAGTAAATTATTATTGAGATTTTAATGATGGTAACCCAGTTACAACAACAGTATTTTTAGGTGTCTTTTTTGTTGCTTCAGTTGCAATTTACTAACAGCTTGAAGATATGTGTTTGGTCTTGCACTATCGAGAAATTGTTTTTAATTGGTATAAGTAAAAGGTATACTTATTTATTGTCTCAGTCTTTAAGTCAAGCACTGTTGCAAGTGAGAGCTGACATGGTTACTGCAGCAGAGGAAAATGTCAAGGTAAGACAAGCTTGTGCATACCCAGTGGTTTCTGTGTTAAAGGAATCCTCCATTGTATAACATTATTGGTTTCATTTAAAACTTTATCTATATCAGCAGCATAAATTTGATACCTAAGGCCAAGGAATTTAGTTTGATCATTTTCACGGTTTTAATTTCCCGCGCGCCGCCATTTTGAAATGTGACGTGTTTTGGTTGCAGTGCCAGTCTCCCCACGATAATAACAATAGCAATGAACGAGAAGGGGGTTTGGAACTGCAATCAAAACTCGTCACATTTCAAAATGGCGGCGCGCCGGCAATTCAAACCTTGGAAATGATCAAAGTAAATGCGAAAAAATGCTGAAAAATTTCTCGAATTGAGGGTTCAGTTCCCTTCTAAGCTGTATATTGAGTTCCTCGTCACACATGCTGTGGGATTTCAGTGTTTGTGGGATACAACCGCGCACCTCTCACTGGCCTTACTCGACATCCAGCTCAAGTGACTCAATTGTTTGGGCGTCGGTCCAGTGTGCTGAACACAAAGAATTTAGATTATTCTAAAATAATTTGGAGCATAGATACCTTCTGACTCTTTCTCTTAACTGTGTTACACGGTTTTATTAACTTGGAGATAAAATGACCCTTCTCGGTCACTTTCTTGCTATTTCTTTTTTAATTTTTTTTTGCACATTCTGTCAAAACCCAAGGTTATGAATCTAAATATTTACTTTCTAGATGAATCCCAAGTTCTGTGTCAATTTGTAATAGTTTTATTGTTCGTTTTGTTGAAAGTTGGTCATGAGGAGCTGTTCGTTAACAGTTGTTCTTGTTCACCAAATCATTGGAAAACACTTTTTGCGCATTTTGATTGGTTCTCGTTGATCAGAATGTCTATTGCTGTTTGCTAACATATACCCTCTGATATTTACCTCCCCTTCCGGATTAATTATACAAGATAATCTAAGATTCACTCATTTCATCACAGGTACATGCAATGCAGCTTGAGGGCGAGGCGAACGTGCAAAATATTGTACAGAAAGAGACTTCGGAACTTCAGGTGTGTGGTTTTGCGAAAAGTACAACTCTCTTATTTTAGTAGCATTAAAAAACTGGAAGCAATACTTTGTTAAAAGAAAATTATTCATTTTTGAGTATTTGTTGCCAATAACATACGATTTGTTTTTCTCACTTATTCTCGCATTTCATTACTGATAATTTGATTTTCATAAAGGTTTTTGCGACCAATGCCATTTGAAGTCACCTACAAGTGACAAAAAATGCGCAAAACTAAAACTTTGACCGTATTTTTGTTTTGTTTTTTTCTATCATAACAAGCGATTTCAATTTCAGTGTTGTAGTCATTTAAGCAAGCAAAACGTTGGTTTGAGCATAGTTAATATACGGACTAGTTAGGAAAGCCGGCAAACCTCAAAAGGGAAATACAAAAATGTACAAAGACGCTTTGTTTTATGTTGAACGAACCGTGACGCTGCACATTCTTTGTTTCAGGTGTTAGTGAGAATATTTTGACTAGCTATTTGTTGATTTGCATTTCAAAAGCTTTTGGGTTTTCTGCACGTTTTGTGCAGGGTCAGGACCAGAAAACAAAAGAAAATAGCGAACAAAGACATACAACAAAGGTTTCCTAACCAATCCGATTAAGGTTTTTTTGAGTTGCGTGCGTGGGAACAAAGAGTAAAGGTAAAGTGTAATATAATCTGAAGGTACCGTTATACAAGCACCAAAATCCTCGAATTGTCTCGCAATATTGCTGTGAAGCTGGTTGAAAGCGATGCTGCACGTTTTTCCACTTGCGTATAAACTTGTCTCACAGCAGCCAACCAGTTGTAGTTGAGTGAATCCTGATTCCTGATTGGCGCCCTGACGACGTCTTGCTGCGAGACAGGTCGATCTGTGGTGGTAATACGTGCAAAATCTGCAAGTTTTGTTACAAAAAGAGAAAGACCTTCTGCCTACAACGGCTTACTTTTGCTGTGAGACAAGTTTGTTCACGGGTGGAAGAACGTGCAGTATCACTTTTCAACTGACCTATTTCGCAGCAATGTTGCGAGACAAGTTGAAAGATTTTGTTGCTCGATATAAATTACCATATCTGGTTAAATGGACGCCAACGCAGCGCCTTTTACTCCTCTTTCTCCGTAAAATGTCCGTTTTACAGACATTCAAAGCTACAGCTGTAATGGTCAAGAAATAAATAAAAAGTGCAGTCACCGAGAATCGACTGAGCAGCAGCAGTTTTCTATTAGTTCACAGTTGCAGTCCAGAAAAACTGTGCACGTGACCGGTCATTCATCTCATTCAACGTTTGATCGAGTTTGATAGTTTAATGAGAGTGGTTTAAGTTCTGACTGAACTATCATGTATCATATAGCTCTCGTGTTCGACTTTGTTCATTTTGGACCTCTGGAAAATGCGGACGTGTTTTTCGGAGCTCTGTGAGTTCTAATGCTTGATTCTGCCTAACGTCATAAGGATGAGAGAATAGCTCGATTTCAACAACGATAAGAAGTTATTCTCCTGGCTTCGATACTTGAATGTTTTTCAGGTATTTTGTAAGAAACATTGAAGCTCGATCATGCGAAACTCTCTTGTAGCGAGAGATCAACCTCGTTGAAACTTAAAAATATAACCCTCAAATTTTATTCGACTACAAAAACTTTGCAAGTTAAAGGTTTCAACCAAAGCAATGTCAAGTCACAGTTGAGACCTATTGTTGAGCAAAGAGGCAAAAAAAGCAGTCCATGGAATGGATGATTCGTTTATTCTGGACGATCCTGTACAACCGCTTAGCAATAGCGAATATGCCAACAGAAGTTTAAATTGAGCTTGGCTGTTCTATAACACTAACCACTAAACGTGTTTGTCTTGCAGGGCCGAGTTGAAGAGCTTCAAGAGAGGATGGATAAGCTAAAACAAGAACTGAAGAAACAGAAAGAAAAGGAATCAGCCTTCAGGCAAGAAAAGGAACAGCTGAAGAAGGCAAGTTTCTCTTTTTTCTTCTCTGTACGGCTACACCTCGATGGATTTCACCGTGACATTTTACCATTTTTAAAGAAAACGGACTGTTTTGGTCAGAAAGTAGTCGCAAAAACTAAAATTAAAGTTGATCTTCTATCACAACAATTAATTCAGGTTTCCACGATCAAGTAAAAATGAAATTTTGTCAAGGTCAGGAAAAAGTCAATAAATTTGCATTTGGTCACGGATATTTGGAATTCTGCCCAAAGTCAGAGAAACTTTTAAAGGTTTCTTCTTTACATTTACTGAACATCTAATAAAAAAAACCCTGAAAACTATGCGAAGCATGTTCTGTTCCCTATACAAATTGCCGAGTTTAGGGTTACTGTAATTTTGCTAGGTCGGGGAAAAGTCAGGATTTTTCTCGTTCTGATGTGTGGCAACCCTGTAATTTGTGGGGTTAGAACGATGGTGTGTACCGGTGTTAACGATATTTTAGCCTCAGTTTCTTCTACATGACCTTCAACATGAATAGCAATGCTGTAAAGAAAACTTGTGCCCCAATCAACTTCGTTTTAGGATCTTTCCAAGAAAGACTCTGCTCTGATAAAACTCGGGAGCGAACTGAAGGAGCTGGAAAAAGCTTCTGAGAAGTTTGATGAAAAAGAACAAGAACTGCGAGCAGAGCGAAGGAAGGTAAGCCTAAAAGTACGAATAGGTAGAATAATAGTCGTTCGATGTTACTTTACTTAGGTATTAATCTTTCGTGTAGAACTTAGTGAAATAGAAAGTTTTAAATTTGTTCCCAATAATCGTTACAAGAAAATCCAGCCCTTTCAGCAGCCAATCACAGCGCGCGTACTATCGTAGCCATATAATAAAGGATAAGCCAGTTTGGAATCTCAAAAACACAAGCGCGCGTCGGGATAAAATGAAATATTCATCAAGCTTAAGAAAGGAATAATAATGAATTCCCATCCCGCTTCATTGCGTTCCTTTGTTTAAGTTTTATGAATTTTACATTTTATCCCGACTCGCGCACGTGTTTCTGAAATGTCGAACTGGCTTATCAGGGATTCTAGATTTGTTTACAAAGTAAAGCAGAGGGCTTTTTGGTTCTGATCGTTTTAGAAAATCTGTTATATACGGCTCACGTTGATATTCATTCAGAGTTGTCATTAGTTGATAGTTGACAGACCACCGGGATCACCCTACTCTTTTTCAACAAGTGTTGAATCGAATCCGAGCCACTGGCACTAGGCTAACCCTTATTGTTTTTGTAAACATAGAGCTAATCAATCCGCGTTTTGTATTTTTCTCTATTATCTTTAGGTAGCAGAGACTGAAGCTGAACTTTCACAACTGCGACTGAAAGTCCAGTCTCTGCAGAGTAAACTGAAGAAACAGAAACCAACGGACGTGGAGGAACAAGATCAAGCCGATCCAACCAAACCGGTTGACATCAAGGAGAAAGAGGAAAAGGCGAGTGTCAAGAGTGGGCGGGAGGGGGGTAAATCAACTGAAGAACCAACTTGATAATGATAATAATACAATAATGATAACTATAGTAATGATATTGATAGTAATAGTGATAGTAGCAACAACAATAATAATGATGATGATAATAATAATAATAATAATAATAATAATAATAATAATAATAATAATAATAATAATAACAACAACTGTAGTAACAATAAAGGAGAAAGATCCCTGATCGCTGGCTATGACTCGCTTTCTTTTAAGGATATTCAACGGCATACTATTTGCCAGTGCTTCAAGCAATCTTTACAACGATGATAATGATATTAGAGTTGACAGAGAGGGTAAGTTAATTTTTAACAGTAGGAAGGAGCTGGGTTAGAGAATAAAAAACGGTAGGTATAGATTAAATTAGTTTGTTCAGATAAGCATGGGAAAGAAACATATACTTAGCTCTCAGGAAACGGAATCTCAAAAATAACGAAGTCAAAAGCTGATAAGGAGCGTGACAGACCATACTTACCAATTTCATTCAATAACAAACATGTTTTCTTTGTTTCAGACCACTAGTAAGGGAAGTGAGGAAGTGATACGCTGGGAGGAGAGCAAGAAATGGCAGCACAAGGTTGAAGCTTTGAGGGGAAAACTGGCTGAAAAAACGAAAGAGCTTGAAAAAGCTGACAAGACGATTAACATGCTTAGAGAGGCTGTGAGTCGAGCGGACAAGGATAGAACTGGACTCCAATCTCGACTGAAAAGGTATAATTATTCTATGTCGGGAAGACACGCTAGTAGTCATTCTGTTTCTCGCATTTTGGAAAATGGATGGTAGCAATAGACCATTTTCATGTTTAAAATACCGCTGATAAAAGACAACAACTCGTTTGTTTGTGTTTTGTAGCGCTGTGAGGGCTGGAGCATCTCTAAGCGGACCTGTTCCAGCTGCCGTGACTGATGATGAAGTCAGAGACATGAAACAAAGGATTTATGAACTTGAAGAGAAGGTTTGCTAATAGTTATACGCTTTCTTCTTTCTGCTGACGTACAGTAGTTCATCTTTGTGGATGGGGTGATGGGGTCTCTTTAGTAGAAAACTATTTCGGAGCTTTTTTAAATACATTATCCAAACTACTGAAACTGGCATAAAACCGACACAGTTATCAAGGCTGAAATTTTGATCCGACAAATTTATTTAATTCTTGTACGGAGATTGAGAATAACATCAGATGTAGTTCATAATAACATTTCTAACCACCCTTTTCATTTTTTTAAAAAACAGCAAAAAACGGTAACAAAACTTGAATGCTCCTTTACGTTGCATACATGTACGATACTGTACGATTTACTACGGTAAATTTAGTCCATCAAGATTATTCCGATGCCATCAATGTCAGTGCCCTTTAGGTAATCATTGGTTCCATCTTCAAAAGAGTACACTGTTATAAAGAAACACGTATTTTTTACCGTCTTTTTATTGTTGTGGGTAACCAAGGGCCTCTTTATATAGAGCGAATTGTCCCGGTTTAACAGCGGATTCGGTCTCCCCCTTCGCGGATTTGGTCCCCCGCAAAAAAACTTTCCACATTTGGTTTTTGGCGGATTTTGAAACTTTAACGGCGTTTAGATGCATTTATAGACATTTTGAGACGAATTTATGGGCTTAATCCTTGCGTTCTTACTGCAATCTGACTATCTCTGTTCGCAGTAGAATATGACGACTTCCTTTGTGTTTATGTTTCTCAAATTTTGATTAAATTACGCCTGTATTTTTGTCAGCGATATTTTTAAATGTTGTAACAATTTTTTATAATTGTCCTGAAAAGTTTAACAAGAAATTCAGCAAGAAGGACGAAATGTAAAGCTTTTGATCAATGTTATTGCTAGTGTGTGATACTTTTCTAACACTACATTTCATCTTAAGTGAGAAGTGTAAATAATTTGGTAAAAAAATATTGAAAGACACCGAAAGGCGCTATTAAAAGCTGATCGAAAGGATAAAAAAAACATTCTTGCGCCACTAGCCAGTAAACAACCTTGCAATTGAGTAAAAATCTACCGTGAGGCCATTTTAGGATCAATAATGCGTTTTGTGGACAGAATTTGTAAATATCTGGTTTATGGAAGAATGATTTTCTAAAACGAAAAGCTTTTAACATAACGCTCATTTTTTTCCCTTAAAACTTGCGGTTAGTCTTAGCTTGCACCTATCCTGTTTGGATAACAATTGCAATTAATGTCAATTCTGTTTGAGGAAGTCGGCGCGTCTTTTTAATTGGAAGCGTCGGCGTTTCCAGTTAGTGAAGAAGACAATGGTTGCAGGTTTAATGAAATCAAAATTTGCATGTTAAGAAATGTTAAGGTATTAAGTCTCTTAAAAGTCCGAAGAATTATTCGTTTTTCAGAGTCTATGTATATATAAATCATTTAGTTGCACGACCAGTCAATACATGGCATTGATAGAGTACAAACGGCCGATCAACAATTCCAGAATAAAAACATATAATAATAATAATTTATTACATTTAATATAGCGCTTTAACTATTAAGATATTCTAAAGCGCTTTACAATTTGTACAAGGAAAATATTTAAATATATATACAATAAATAGACTAAATTAATAATAGTCATAAAAATATAAAATTACAAATTAAAAGCTTTCTTAAAAAGATAAGTCTTTAACTGTACTTTAAAAAAGTCAATGTTCCTGCAATTTCTTAGGCCAGATGGTAAAGAATTCCATATTGTTGGCCCAGAGTGGAAAAAGGCCCGATCGCCAAAAGACTTTCTAGTCACCTTAGGGATAACAAGCAACGTCTCAGAATCAGATCGCAGGCTGTATTTAGTTCTAGGCTTAACAACAAGTAATTCAGATAAATATTGTGGCGCCAGGCCATTCAACGTTTTAAAAACTAAAAGTGCAATCTTAAATTCTACTCTGAACTTAACTGGCAACCAATGAAGTTCCCTAAGAACTGGAGTGATATGAGCAAACTTAGGCATTAAGCATGTAACCCGAGCCGCC